>CM035176.1:85355-114439 GCA_020233015.1 Callinectes sapidus | reverse complement strand
CTCTCCCTCTCTCCCTCTCACCCTCTCCCTCTCCCTCCCTCCCCATAACCTATCATTCTGTGTTCCGTCCACCGCAGGGATGCAATCAACAGGGCTAAGGAGATGATCTTTGAAATTGTGTCGCGCGGGGACGGCCCCCAGGACAGGCGGGGCCGCGGGGGCATGGGCGGCGGTGGCGGTGGACCCATGGGACCCCCCGGGATGGACATGGGGGGCAACAGTACCACAGTGGAGATCAGTATCCCGGGACCCAAGGTTGGACTTATCATTGGTGAGTGTGGTGGTGGTGGTGGTGGTGAAGGAAGGAATTGAGAAAGAGGGAGGAAAGAAAGTGTAAATGAGATAAAAAAGGTTATTTTAAAATCTTCCTTTTTCTTCCTCTTTTTATATTACTTAAACTAACTAAAGATATGAAGGAAGGAATTGAGAAAGAGATGGGTAAATGTGCTTAACAGGAAAGAATGGAAGTATGAGTGAAATAAAAAGGGTAATTTTAAAATCTTCCTTTTCTTCCTCTTTTTATGTCATCTAAACTAACAAAAGATATGAAGGAAGGAATTAAGAGAGATGGATAAATGTGCTTGACAGGAAGGAAAGGAAGTATAAATGAGATAATAAGCGTCATTTTAAAATCCTTCTTTTCTTCTCTTTATGTTATCTAAACTAACGAAAGATATGAAAGAAGGAATTGAGAAAGAGATGGAAGGAAGTATAAATGATAAAAAAGGTTATTTTAAAATCCTTCTTTCTTGAGATAATAGTTCTTCCTGTTTTTTTATCTACATTAGTATATCATGCCATCTTCCTCCTCCTCTTCTTTCTTGATATAATAATTCTTCCTGTATTTTATCTTCCTTACTCTTATATCATGCTGTCCTCTTCCTCCTCTTTCTTGTGATAATTTTTCCTATATTTTATCTTCCTTACTGCTATATCATGCCATCCTCCTCCTCCCTGTCCTTCACCACCACCTCCTCTTCCTCCCTGTCCTTCACCACCTCCTTCCTCTCCCTGTCCTTCACCACCTCTTCCCTGCCATCCCTCACCACCACCACCTCTTCCTCCCTGTCCTTCACCACCACCTCCTCTTCCTCCCTGTCCTTCACCACCTCCTCTTCCTCCCTGTCCTTCACCACCACCTCTTCCTCCCTGCCATCCTTCACCACCTCCTCTTCCTCCCTGTCCTTCACCACCACCTCCTCTTCCTCCCTGTCCTTCACCACCACCACCTCTTCCTCCCTGTCCTTCACCACCTCCTTCCTCTCCCTGTCCTTCACCACCTCCTCCCTGCCATCCTTCACCAACCTCCTCTTCCTCCCTGTCCTTCACCACCACCACCTCTTCCTCCCTGTCCTTCACCACCTCCTTCCTCTCCCTGTCCTTCACCACCTCCTCCCTGCCATCCTTCACCAACCACCACCACCACACCTTCACACCTTGCATCTGTCTCTCTCCACCAGGCAAGGGAGGGGAGACCATCAAGCAGCTGCAGGAGAAGTCAGGCGCCAAGATGGTCATCATACAGGACGGCCCACAGCAGGAGAACGAGAAGCCACTGCGTATCTCGGGGGAACAGCACAAGGTAAAGCAGCAGAAGGGAGGGAGGGAGGCTGTGTGGAGATGTGGAGAGGATGAGTGTGTGTGTGTGTGAGGTGGTAGAGGGAATATGTGTGTGTTAGAGAGAGTATATGTGTGTGTGAAGAGGTACTGAGAATATAATGTGTGGTAGAGAGAATATATATGTGTGTGTGAAGAGGTAGAGAGAATATATGTGTGTGTTTGAAGAGGTAGAGAGAATATATATGTGTGTTTGAAGAGGTACAAAGAGAATGTGTGTGTGAAAATTTAGAGATAATAAATGAGTGAAGGAAAAGTAAAGAGATAAGAGTGAGGGTAAGGGAAGGAATGTGAGAAAGTGTAAGGAAGAGTGTAATGTGTTGATATTTGTGAGAAAGAGAAGTATGGAGTGAAGTGGTGTTTATTTTTTTTTTTTTTACTTTGATTTCCTTTCTTTTCCTTTTTTTCTCTTCTCTTATCTTGTTTCATCTTTCTTTATTTACTATTCTTTTCTCCCCATTTCTGTTTCTTTTCTCTTCTCTACTCCCCTTTTCTTCTCTTCCCTTCTCCCCTTCTCATCTTCTCTTCTCTTCTCCCCTTCTCTGCCCTTCTCTTCTCTTCTCTTGTATTCTTTTTCTTCATCTTTTCTCCATATTTTTTTATTTACCATCCTTTTCTTTTTTCTCCCTCCCCCCTCCACACACACACACACACACACACACACACACACACACACACAGGTGGACATGGCCAAGCAGTTAGTGTACGACCTCATAGCGGAGAAGGAGACCCAGGCCGCCCAGTTTGGCAACCGAGGGCGTGGCCGCGGCGGAGGCAACTTTGGGGACCGCCGCGGTGACCGGGAACGTGGCGACCGGGACCGCAGGGACAGAGACCGGGACCGGGACGAGTTTGGCGGTGGTGATGAGAGGGTAAGGTGCTGCTGTGGCTCTGTGTGTGTCTGTGTGTCCATGTGTGTGTGTGTGTGTGTGTGTGTGTGTGTGTGTGTGTGTGGCAGAGGAAGGCTTTGTGACTCATATTCTTAAACACTTCTTGGTGCTCAGACATTGATTGGGGAGTTTTAAAAGAATATTAGATAAGTTTATGGATGAGGATGATGATAGGGGTGGAAATAGGCAGAGGTGTTCACATAGGGACTGCCACGAATAGGTCTAACGGCCTCTTGCTGCTTCCCTCATTTTCTTGTGTTATTATCTTCACCTCCATACTTTCAAAAGGGTTTATTTAAATTGTCACAAGTTTTTAGGGTGTTTTTATGGTTCTAGAGGCAGAGTGACAAGATTTTTATGTTATTGAGTGGAGAAACTTGAAAATCTCACTAATCATCTCTTGTGGCCTTGGAAAATAGTTGTGGTGAGAGAGCAAAGTGTTTCTGAATAAGGACTTATGAAAGTGTGCACAGTAATTGCCAGTCCCCACAATGCACACTGATTGTTTGCTGAATGTTTAGGAATGTTTTGAAGTGTTGAGTTATCAAGTGACAGGGAAGGAGTGAATCTTGGACTGGACACACACAGAGAGAGAGAGAGAGAGGGGAGGGGGAGGTGTAGGTAATGATGGTAAAGGTGAGTGACGACAGCAGCCCTACTAATGAATGATGACTTGTCTGGCAGGACCACTTTGGCGGTGGCGGCCGTGGTGGTGGCCGTGGCGGCTTCAGCAACGACTGGGGCCGAGGGGGTCCCGGTGGTCCCCCAGGAGGACCCATGGGCCGGGGAGGCTTTGGACCGGGTGGACCTGGGGGACCGGGCGGACCTGGAGGCATGGGAGGCCCTGGTGGACCTGGCGGACCAAGTGAGTCAGAGAGAGACAGTGTGTGTGTGTTGAGAGAGAGAGATTTATAATGGTAAAGGGAAAGTGTTGAGCAGGAAACTGGTTTGTTGATGTAAAGGGAACACACACAGAGAGAGAGAGAGAGAGACCTCATTAGAGACAATGTGAGAGTTAACTGGGAACAAATTGTGACTTGAGGAGAACAGATTGAGAGAGAAAGAGATACCCCACACAACACTAAATTCTCTAATTATGAGGTAAATCAACAAGTCACCTACAACTCTAATATTTCAAAGTACATCAATCAACGTACACAAGCAGGCAAAACCATACAAAAAATAACACACTAACAAAAACACACAAACACGTGAACACACACGCACAGCTCAACCGCCATGTCTTGCAGTGGGCCGCGGTGGTCCAATGGGCGGACCGATGGGAGGCGGCGGCGGCGGCGGGGGACGGGGCGGACCGAACGACAAGGTGGAGGTGTTCTTCAACGTCCCCGCCCTGAAGTGTGGCCTGGTGATTGGCAAGGGTGGGGAGACCATCCGCACCATCAACCAGCAGACCGGGGCACACTGTGAGCTGGACCGCCGCTCCTCAAGCAACCCCAATGAGAAGACCTTCATCATCCGAGGCAGCCCGGACCAGATCGAGGACGCCAAGAAGATGATCGCAGAGAAGGCTGGGATGGTGAGCTGTTGGGGCAGGGCGTGGGGGGGCGCTGAGACAAGTGATAGTGACTGAATGATGAGTGATTAATGGAGAGAATAGGAAGAGGAGGGAGAGGGAAAGAAAGAGATGATAATTCTAGTGACAAGGAAAGGAAGGAGTGTGTAGTGTAAAGTAAACTGAATATAAGGAGTAATGAAAGGAGAGGATAGGAGGAGGAGGAGGTTGTGTGTAATGAAGAGGATGATGAACAAGTGAACAGAGAATGGATGAGCTGAGAGGAATGTTACGGATTAAGATTTGATGTCATATTATGTTATGCTTAAGTTTTGATGATGAACAAGTGGTGAACAGAAGGAGTGAATGAATGAACGGAGAGATAAATTGAGATTCCAGTTACGATATAGTTGATTTGATTACGAATGCGTGGGGAAGAGTACATAAACAGATAAATTGAGCTTCTATGATATTTTGTTGATTTGATGATAAACAAGTAGTAAACAGGAGTAAATTAACAAATAAAAAATGACCACCTAGCTATGATTTTAATTGAGATTTGATGAACAAGGGAAGAGAGAGAAATACCTAGTTAAGAGTGTGTATGTGTGTGTTATGAGAAGACGTTATTATTGACGTGGAGTGGTTGATGTGTGCAGGGTACTGGTGGTCCGGGACAGAATGGTACAAGTAACCTGGCTCCTCAGGGATGGGGCAATGCGTACCAGCAGTGGAACCAGGGACATCCCAACGACCCCAGTAAGTGAACCACCTTGTTGATTAATGCCTCACCCTAACCAGTACCCTCTCTACTCCTGCTTCATTTGGACTAATTGGTGTTCTTTCCTTATTTTTGACATCTTTTTTTCCCCTTTTTTTCTTTTTTCTTCTTAACCTTCATCACATTTTTTAGCATTTATTATTACTGTTTTGATGTAAATTTTCTCTCTCTCATATTTTAGCGTTTACCATTACTTTTTTATAATTTTTGTCTGTCATCACTATATTTTGACGTGAATTTTGGTATTCTCCTTTGTTATTTTTCCCTTTTAGCGTTTTTTTGTTACATTTTCTTTATTACGTTTCAGTGTTTGTCATCACTTTTTATCATTTTAGTCTGTCATCACTGTATTTAAAAGAAAATTAAATGTCCAAATAAGTAAATGGAAAAACAAGAAAAACATAACTAAAGAAAAAGTAAAAAGGAAATCTTCAATTAACAAAAGAAAAAAATAACGAGGAAAAAGTAAAAGAAAATATCCAACTAATTAAATGAAAAGAAGAAGAAAGACGTAACTAAAGGAAAAAGGAAAAAGAAAATGTTCAACTAACTAGAGAAAAGAGAAAAAACAACTAGAGGAAAAGTAAAAAAAAAATCAAACTAACAAAAGGAAAAGTAAAAACCGAAAAACAAAAAAAGAAAAACATAACTAAAGAAAAAGTTAAAAAAAAATCAAACTAACAAAAAAAAGTAAAAACAAAAAAAGAAAAACGTAACTACCTCACTAATTCCGATCCTTCCACCCCCACAGCCAAGCAAGCCGCGGACGCCAACGCCGCAGCCTGGGCCGCTTACTACTCCCAGTACTACGGCAACAGTCAGAACCAGAATGCACAGAACAGCGGCCCCCCCACGTCACAGCCACAGCCCAACGCCACACAGCACCCCACTGGACCCCAAGCTGGTGAGTGTGAGAGAGAGAGAGAGGGATAGTAAGTAAGTGTTTCTTGCCAATATTCTTTAAACCTGTGTGTGTGAAAATGAGAGAGAGAGAGAGAGAGAGTCTTATTATGCTTGTTTTTTTCATGTTTGCATAAGATAACTATGGTAAAAAACTATGTATATACTTGTGTGTGTGAGAGAGAGAGTGTCTTATTATGTTTATTTTCTCATCTTTGCGTAAGGTAAGTATGGTGAAAAAACTGTCTATCTATATACCTGTGTGTGTGTGTGTGAGAGAGAGTGTCTTATTACGTTTGTTTTCTCATGTTTGTGTAAGATAACTACGGTCAATGAAGTATCTATCTATATACCTGTGTGTGTGAAAAAGAGAGAGAGAAAGAGTCTTATTATGTATGTTTTCTTATGTTTGCGTAAGATAACTATAGTGAAAAACTATCTATCCATTTACCTTATCTATCTATTTACCTGTGTGTGTATTAGATTGAGAGAGAGTCCTATTGTGATTATTTTCTCATGTTTATGTAAGATAACTATAGTGAATAAACTATCTATATATGTGTATGTGCGCGCGTAAGAGAGAGAGAGAGATGGGCACAGTGACATTTTTAAGCCTTGTATTATTTCTCATGTTTTTTCTTCTCTGGTCTCTTCACAGGGTTCTTTCTTGGCTAGGATCAGTTTCTCTTTCTCTTGTGTCTACCGTGTATTTTGGCGGATAAAACGACTTTCAGATACAAATTTCAGTCTGAATTTAACGCTTTAGTGGTGTGGTAAAGGCGACTGACTCCCAAACCACCAAACAAACCTTCCCTAGTGAAGTAAAGGTCAGTGAGATGGTGATTGCATACCAGGGCCAATATCAACACAGATTCCTAAGTATACACCTTTTATTTAGGCCAGTTTTCTAGTCTTACCATCCATCATAACCTCCCAAAACTGGTGTTGTGCTGTAGCCATCATCTCATCACCAGTACATTTGAAGGTGGTGATGAGATAATGACTAAAGTACAACACTAATTTCATGAGGTTAAGATGGATTGTTAGACTAGAAATTTGTCTAAGAAAGTGACATCCTTCAGAATCTTTGTTAATATGGCCTGGGACAATGAATTGAAGACTGTATTCTGCGCTGCATCTCACACTGAAGTCTGTGTCATTGCACTGGTGTATATAAGATTCTATTTTATCATACTGGTGACAAATTTAAAGATTTCTATGTTATTGATGGGAAAAATACTCTTAAATGACACAGCTGAAGGTTTTGTTTTTTTGGTGGTAATCAGTTTTCTCCAAGTTAATCATGTAGAATTTTTTCACTGCCTCAGGAACCATAAAAAATGCGTCTAGAAACTTGTATCAATTTATATAAAAAGAAAAGAGTATTTCTCCAGTTAATGGTGTAGAAATTTTTGTCACTGTCTCAAGAATGGTAAAAAAATGCCTCTTAAAACTTGTCAATTACTATGAAGCCTTTTGAAACAGTAGAGGTGAAGGACGGGTGAACCTTGACATGGCGACACACCTTGTTGTTTTGTCCGTTCTTTAACTGTGTCGCCATAAGATTCCTGTTTTGCTGTGTCTAATTTCTCTTAAAGTGATCATATGTTGTGGTTTATTTACAGTGATATCTTGTGTGAGAGATTTTAAGATCACTGTTTTTGTATCCGGTGTACAAGAGAAGCCACTTTTTGCGTCTTTTTGGGTGATAAAGTTGTCGTTTTATTTGCTGAAATATACTGTGTGTGTGTGTATGGGTGAGAGAGAGAGCATGTTATATTTTTAGCTTTGTTTTTCATATTTTGTCTTGTTTATTGAACCTCACGTCTCTTCACAGGGTTGTATCTCTGTCTCCTTTACCTGGATCAGTTTCCTTTTCCTATATTCTTTTTTCACCACAAAGTGCATCCCATCAATCTATCAGTTTGTGTCTGCTGTTTATCTATCAATGAGTGCTGTGTCTATCTTCTATCTGTTTGTGTGCAGTGTGTATGTATCTTCCATCTATCTGTGTGTATCCTCAGTATGAATGAAAGTATTATGTGTCCTGTATCTATCTATTTATCTGTGTGTGTGTGTGTGTGTGTCTGTGTGCAGTGTGGGTTGTATTAATGTATCAGTGAGTGGAGTGTGTTTCTGTCAGTGTAGCAATGAGTGTGTAATGCTGCAGTGTCTGTTGCAGGTGGGCAGCCAGACTACTCAGCACAGTGGGCCGATTACTACAGAAGTATGGGCATGCATAGAGAAGCTGAGGCCATTGAACAGCAGGCCAAGAACATGAAGGTGGGCGGACCAGGACCCAATGCAGCACCACAGCAGGTACGCACACCCCCCCTCTCTCTCTCTCTCTTTCTCATCTTCATTGTGTTTGTTTCACTTGTGTGTTGCATTCATCTTCCTTTCACCTTCCAACAAACTCTTCTTTCTTGATCTTGTACCTGTTTCCCATCATCATTGCCTCCATCAACAATGCTATCAGAATGGACATAATTTTTATTCTTCACTTCATTGCTGTGTGTCGACAGACTGTTGTTGTAATGTCCTTATGTGTGTGTTTATTTGATAGATCTTTGATTGGAGGTGTTGTGGTAGTTATTCATTGTGTGTGTGTGTGTGTGTTTGCAGGGCGGTGCAGTGCCGGGTGCCACCCCGGGTCCAGGGGCCGGCGGGGGCACAGGGACGCAGGACTACTCTCAGCAGTGGATAGAGTACTACCGCTCCCAGGGGATGCACGCGGAGGCCGACAAGATAGAGACACAGATCAAGGCATCCAAGGTCAGTGGTGGTTCCGTGTAATGGCTGTAGCTGACCCTGGGGCACCCACTCCCTCAGCGCAGCATGGCGGACAGACGGGGCTGTCCGTGTGTGTGTGTGTGTGTGTTTGTGTGGCTGCCGGCCGTCGCCCACGCAGTCGTCGCCGCCGCCGCCGCCGCTGCTGCAGGTTGCTGTCGCCGTGCGTGCCGCTCACCTCCCGTTGCATTCCAGACAGTGGGGCGTGGTCTGTGGCCCGGCCCGTGACGGGGGGCCACAGCTGAGGTAACCGGGTCTAATAGCACAGTTACTTTCACGACAGTCTGGGGGCGGGGCTCCATAACGGCCGAGGGGAGGAAGCGAGAGGGACTGAGAGAGTGGCCCGCATTGTGTACCTAACAGTTGCTTTACATGTGAGAGGGAGCAGGTGAACCCATGGCCCCATAACTAACTTGAGGCTCTGAGGTATGAACCTGGAGATTGCTGCAGCTAATGTCAGCCTGTTCATCCTGCCTTCCATCCTTTCACCCAGACTGAAGCTGCTCCTGTGTCACTGTAACCATGAGTCATTTGTGTACACTTTTGTTGCAGGTGTTAAATAATTCTGCTACCATGATCTCTTTCAATATTTGTCACTGTTAATAATGATAACCTTTGAGTACCGGAGGGTCCCAGAGCAGGGCGGCTTGGGTAAGTGTGTTCCATTGTTGAGTAACAGTAAGGATGTGTCACCAGTCTTAATGCTTGGGTACTGCCGCCTTAAGTGTCATGGTAAGTGGTAGGGGAGGGAGTCAGGGAGCCCACCGCCACATTTACTTAACTAACTGTACGTAGACCACTTAAGTAACTTGTAGTAACATTGCATCTAAGTCACTGTTTTGTTGATCAGACAGGACACACACACTCATTACTTTTGCTTATATTTCTGGCCAAGTATATCATTACAAGGTGTTGATTTGTTGCTTTCATGAGTGTGTCCAAGCTATTTATTTTGCCCTTCATTGTCAAACTTGATACAGAGCTAAGGAGAGACAGAGACAGAGAGAGAGAGAGAGAGTAGCGTGGTGTGTAGTGAGAGCAGCACACACGAAGGTGTCGAGGTGGTAGCTTTGTAGCAGGTTAAGGTAGGTCTGTAGCCTGCTGACTGACCCGTAGTGGTTTGTTGGGCCAGGGAGCAGTGGGTGGGGTGCTGGCCGCCCCCAATGCCCCACACCAGCTTCGGGGAGCAGCACCGTCCGCGCCGACGCCCGTTGCAGCAAGCACGGCGCCGCAGCCGGCCCCAGGAGTGACGGCGGTGGCGGTCAACGGACAGAGCACCACCCAGCAGCCGGGTGGCGCCGGCGGACTGGGTGACTACTCCCACCAGTGGCTTGAGTACTACCGCTCTCATGGTATGCACGCTGAGGCTGATAAAATTGAGCAGCAAATAAAGGCTGCCAAGGTTAGTAACGGGGAACAGTACTAGTACCCACACTGACTGATCCACCCCCCATTCTTACAGGTCATCTACACCACTACCACCACCACCACCACCATCACCACCACCACAACTCCCCTCCCTGTGTCTTAGAGTTAGTGATCTAATGACTCGCATCTGATTGTTCCAGATGTGCTAATACTTTACTTACGGTTGCAGGACCACCAGCTAGGCTGAGCTTGCTGCAGGCTTGACTCTCCCTGGGGGGAGGAGCAAGGTCTTATGTTATTGATATTCTGTGCATCACACAAGGAGATTGAGAGAGACAGAGAGAGAGAATGTGTGTGTGTGTGTGTGCGTCTGTGTGTGACAAGCTTAGTTGAGATATTTTTGTTGATATTGAAGTGTAGCTAATATAAGAGTGGCATGTAACGTGTTGATGACATTACCTTTCTGCTGCAGCTTGAGACAGGTGCAATTATTTCATTCTAGGAACATTTAAAAGTTGATGAACTCTTTGACTTTGTGATGAAAGCTTTTATTTGTTCACTATTGTCCAGTAATGTAATGAGAGTCAGATAGATCTATTGATATCCACCACCAGCACACACACCAACAAGTACACACACATGCACACGCACACACACTCACACAAACGATGTCAGTGCAGTGGTGACTCTGTGTATCATTAGTGTAGTGTGAGTGCCGCAGTGATCAGCACATAGCGTTGTGTTGTGATGTGTTGTGTAGGCGGCGGGTGGAGCGCGAGTGAGTGTGAGGGCGAGGGTGCTGCAGGTGATAGGCTGTGTGGGTGGAAGTGTGGAGGTGGTGAGTGCCCCAACCCATCCTGGGCCGGCCCAGCCAGGGTGTTGTGGTGCTGCAGGGCAGGGTGGACATGCCTGACTTTGCTGTCTTTTCAGGGAGGAGCCGGAGGCCCGCCAGGAGGAGGTCCCGGGGCCCCCATGTATAATCCTACGTTTAATCAGGGCTATTAGGCTATTGTAGAGCATCGCTCTGGAAAGTGGCTCCTCTGCTCCTCCGACAAGCAGGTGAGGTTCCCTAATGCACACTGCCTTCTTTGCAGGTGTGTCAGATCTGAGCTTTCGTGGCGGCACCTTGCCCCCTCACGGCCACTCCGGCCCCCTCCCCCCTCTTGTCTCACTGGAGCAACACTGCTCCCTGTGGCCGCGAGAACTCAGACCTGACTCTCTCTCTCTCTCTCTCTCCTCTCTCTTCTCTCCTCTCTCCTCTCTCCTCTCTCTCTCTCTCTCTCTCTCTCTCTCTCTCTCTCTCTCTCTCTCTCTCTCTCTCTCTCTCTCTCTTTTCTGTCAGTCACTCAGTCTGTCTGCCTGTCTCTCTGTCTCCCACCCACCCACCCACCACTTGGTCCACTCTTGTCTGTCTCTCTGTCTCCCACCTGTGGTCTTGATGATGGATTACTGTAACTTGATGACACATTGGCAATATGGCTAGTAGTAGCTTGCTGTCCACGAGGGACCCTCACCGCCGCCGCCGCCGCCGCCGGCCCCCGCGGCCCGCTGCAGGAGCCCGATGTGGTGGTAGGTCCGTGCGTGGAGGGTGTGGTAAGCAAGCAAGCAAACAGAGAGGCAAGCTGTAGTGTCTCCCAGGTGTCGGCTTAGTCCTTTCCCGCTAACTTGTGCTTCTCTTCCAGGGATCTTTCTGCAAACTTAGAGAACAATGTGTTGATTTGTCTTTTTCAGACCCATTTGTTGTTGCCTTGAAGACTTCAGTTGTGGGTTGTTGGCCTCAAAATGTATCATGTTGCGATATCTTATTCGTGATGTCATGATGATGATGATGATGATGATGTTCTTCGGTATGAGATGCTATTCATAAGGATGGTGTGAAGCTGCTCCATACTTCAAGATGTACAATGATTTTTTGTGTCACCATATCTAATTTAATAACTATGATTATCATTATTCTTTATTATTATTATTATTACTACTACTACCACTACTACTATCATCATCAACAGTAAGTGTAGGAAAGGTTCTTGTTACATAAGTAAATTTTTTCTATGTCTTGTAAATATAGCACAGAGTTTACTCTTCCTATAATTATGGCTAGTGTGAAGAGGGTTCCCTTGTACAAGGATTGTAGGCTGTAGGGTGTGGCAGGGCGTGGCGCAGGACGGGACTGCCCAGATGAGCAGGACGGGATGGGGCAGGCCGGGGCAGGAAGGGAGGGCGGGCCGGGCAGGGCAGGGCGCTGCGGACCTCTCTGAAATGTGCATTCTTACTCTTAAGCCATGTACCATGTGCCTACCATTATTATTATTATTATTATGATGATGATGCTGAGGTTATGATCCTTTAATGAAGCAATTCCATTGCATTGAAATCGTTTCCATATTGAGTGATTTACATTTTTTTATCTATTGATTGCACCGCCATTAATATTGATACTATTAATTATTATTATTCCCATATCAATGATGCCGATAAAATTTTTCATGCCATTACCTAACCTCCTTTTACAGGTAAATATTGCCGTGATTTGCATCCGTTTTTTGCACATGCATTATGCCATTACCTCTATACTACATATATATATATACCTATATATATATTAATATATATATATTATCTCTATATATATTTATATAATTTGAAGGAATGCTATTTCTGTACCGTCATGACATTTCGGGATATTTGTGACTGTCAGTGTTTTGTTATGGCCAATATCATTACAGGCGATCAGGGCAAAGAGTTAAGGAGGAAGAAGAAACACAGTCACCACACGACAAACAGGTAAATGTAGTCAATGCTATATTTCTAGATTATTATATATTTGCCCATTTTTACCGTCCACGCGGCACCGGGGAGAGAAAGAGAGAGCGAGAGAGAGAGAGAGAAAGAGAGGGAGAGGCTGACGCGTGTCTGTACTGCCACCCAGCGTCACGTTTCCCGCCGCCGCCGCCGCCCTGGGGAGACAATGCATTTTTGCCCATTCTTTTCTCCTTGTTGTCCTCCATTACATCTCCCATTTTACATGTGGTTACTGCCATGCTTTCCTCGAGTCAGCGCCGCGAAGGACACTGGTGCTCTGCCGCGTAGGAAACGGGTCCCTCAGTACAGCACTAGCCTCTATTATTATTTTTATTATTGATGATGATGATGATGACATATATTTTTATTCATGCATTGTTATTACTGCATTACTTCATTACTGCCACTACCAGCGTCGGTACAGTGCCGTGTTTTGTGCCCAGCGTTATCCATCATTATGATTATTATGGTTTGCTCGCCAACACTCTACATTCTGATTGTCAGTGGTGGAGAGAGGTCCAGCTCATTCCAAGCCAGGGGGGGGAAGGTCAGGCCTGGCTAGACCGGCTTTATCTGTAGATTTCTTTGTTCATTGCGAGGGAGTGAGTGAGTGAGTGGATGGACGGCTGCGTTAATGGTGCGTGTGAGTGTGTGAGGATGTGTGTTAGGTCTAGAGTTTGTCTCACCCATTAGCACGCCATAGGAGTTATATTTTTCACAAATGGTGAGTTTTACCAGGTTCCCCTTTATACAGTATATATTTTTCATTTATGTTTTTTTTATTTTTTTAGTTCATTTTCTTTCCACAATCCAAATTCATTTCTTTTCCTCGCCTCGTGAGTTTTCGGAGTTTCACAGACTTGCTCAATTGCCGCCTGTGGCTGGTGTACGATTGAGACGACCAATAAATCTTCTCACGCCACACCTGTGTCCTTAATACCCATCCGACCCTCGTTAGTCCCCCTGTATCACCTGTACAGCCCCTACCCACACTGCCTGGCTGACCAATAAAGCTGTGCCTCCATTAGGGTTTCATTCTTCCTCTGTGCATTGTTAGTCTTTGTTCCCTAATGTACCTTGTTAATAAATTATATCATGTTTGGTGTACATATCAATGAATACCATTTCAGGTGTGTTGGTAGAGAGGGAGGAAGGGAGGGAGGGGAGTGAGTGTCATGTCAATAAGGTTTGGGTCTTTCCAAGAGGGAGATGATGCTGGAATTGAGATGCATTCTTGAGCTGTGATGCTTACTTGTGGGTGGGAGAAAGAATGGTGTCTGTGTATGTGTGTTTTATTATATGTCTAATAGAGAAGTCGGAATAAGACTGTATGTGTTCTATTATGTCTAATAAAGAAGAAAGGTAGGAATAAGACTTCATTTTTGCTTGGTATGAACACTGACTGCAGAGGGAATGAACTACACCAATATGATTGTGAAAGCCAGTGAGGAAGAAAAGATGTAAGAGTTGAGATGCATTTTTCAGCTGAGATAGAGACTGTGAGAGAGATGCAAGAAAGGGTGCTAGATTTATTTGTATGAATGTTTAGCTGAGTGTATGTTAGTCCATATTTAGTTGTCAGGAAGTTGAAAATGTATTACTGCCTTTGATTATCAATTTTTGCATGTGTGTGGTAGAGGAAAGATGAAGGATGTATCAATTGTGTATGGCTGAGGAGAAAAAGTGGTATTGTGATAATTGTTTATATCAGGAGGGAGATGGGGTTATTTGTGTGAGGGATTAGAGAGGGAATGAGTGTAAGTCTGTATTTGTAGGAGAAAACCTGGTTTACTGTGGAAAGATGTGAGTATCAAGTATTATCATTATTAACATCTATCAGTCTCTCTTCAACTCTACTCCCTCACACTTCTAGTTCCCAGTCAACCCATTTCCCTCTGAATAATCTTCCTTCATCAACCCAAGCTTATTAATTACACCTTTCCTCTCAACGTAACCTAACTTTATACTCAAAAAGTTTTGTACCTCGACTTTTCTTCTTTAATCTAACTTTTTGCTTTTAAATTGCTGTTTTCTTGTATAATTTTTTTTTTAACGCCTAGCTTTTTTATTTCATTTTTTTCTCACATTTTATTCTTTTTTTCCATTCTAATCGTTCCATCCTCATCGCATTTCCCCTCATTTATTTATTATTATTATTTTTTTTTTTTTTCGACATTAACCTACCCTTCCTCTCATCACCCCACTCTCTTAAACCCTAGAGTGAATGAAGTTAGGAGTCCTCATTGGCAGGCAGGGGCAGCGGTGTGTGCAGGGCTGCAGGCTGATCAGCAGGGTACCCGGCGACCTTGCCACCTGACAGCAGGGACACCACGTGGAGGAACGCCTGAATGCACAAGTGTTGGTTGGCATGCAGGAGAGTGGACTGTACAGAAGGTTAGGTATTCAATACGGGGCTGGCAACTGTGTCAAGGATAGGTGGGGAGGTTAGGTGATTATAGATGGGTATGCCAAGGGTGATATATGTACTTAGCTCCTTCAGTACTTTTTTTAATGAGTCAGTCAAGGACACACACAAAAAAAAAAGGGGGGGGGGGGGGGGGAGCCCACTATCATTGCCAGTCCCCTGAAAGTATACGAGTTAGCCGCGAGTCAGGGATAAATGTCTTGAAATCTGCTGAGTAAATGTTTATTTTGTTTATGACTTTCCAGGGACCGGCACTAAAGTGGGCTATTTTGTTTTATTTTTGTTGCCCTTGGCCGCCTCCCTTTCTACATAAAAAAAAAAAAAAAAAAAAAAAAAAAAATACGGCTGGAAAATTGAACAAGGGTGAAAAATAAGGTAACGTTACTTTTTCTATCTAAAAGGACAGGGTAAAGCGTGAGAAAAAGTACTAAACTAAAAACCCGACGAGATGCCAAAAGCAAGTCGAGTTAACACCATATTCTTACCCCTTCAGTACTGAGACGCGTTTTCATATTTATTCAGCTTATTTGTCGATTTATACAACTTCAGCAACTCATGAGAGGATTAAAATAGTGCAGATTCTGGCCATTATTCTTCTGACCCCCATAGACTCTTCCTAATGCCAATAAAATCGTCTAATCACATCCAAAACTCGTGGTAAAAATGTATCCCAGTACTGAAGGGGTTATGCAGGTTAACTAACAATGGTGTAGTTACTGGTGATGGATATATGCTTGATAGATTTAGGTTTATGATTGATAGGAAATGATAAACAGAATAGTGACTGCAGAGGAAGAGGCATATCAATCATATCAGCGCCAGCACTGTCTAATAATCTGGAGATAAGGTTAGATAGGTGAGTAGGGAAGGCAGGTACCAACAGGAAGGAAAGGCAGTAGACTAAACATCCTTGGTCAAATGGAAATAGCCCAGTGTGTGTGTGTGTGTGTGTGTGTGTGTGTGATCTTCCCTTTGTTCGTTTATAATAAGTAAGATATTGAAACCGATTTTAAGTTTATGGTCAGTGAGAATAGATTGACGTAAATAAATTCGAATCTCTATAGTAGTTAGTCAAATATATAGAAAGCGTTTAAAAAAGGACTTGGCGCATAATAAAATCCGTTCAAATTCGAGTTTTTGTTAGTAAAAATATTCAAATAGGTGAAGGTAATGGATAGAGAGTGAAGGTTGATAAAGAGTTCAATACAGTGTACTCAATTTTGGTTTGTGCAGTTGGCTACTAATCCTTCAATGAGCCACGTCCTATATAGAAAAGTGCATCGAATAATCAGGCTTACGCTATCAGTAGGTGCTCCAGTGAGTCAAATGTATAGGCAGTGATAGTAAGGGAGATATTATACGAGTGTCTTATTGTACCTAGTTTGTGTAGTCAGTAATGAGGGTTGAAGTAGGTTAATCCCTTCAATACTGGAACACATATTTATCATGTGGTGTGATTAGACGATTTTATTGACATTAGGAAGAGTCTGTGGAGGTCAGAAGATTAATGGCCACAGTCTGTACTATTTCAATCCCCCACATGAGTTTCTGAAGCTGTAGGAAACCGACAAATAAGCAGAATACATATGAAAATACGTCTCAGTACCGAAAGCGATAAGATGAAGGCCAGGAAGTGCACGCAGAGAGCACTCACTATAAGCAGCCATGGGATTCAATGTAAATTCAGGACACGAATAAAAACAATAAGACCTGTAATGGCTAGAGGTCACTTAATCATTTACAACCTTACAATTCACGAGTTCCTGCCTTGCTGTCCTCATTTACTTCATAACGGGGACAGCTTCTATTATGCTGTACCAGTAACCTAGTAATACCACACACACTTCATCTCGAGACATTTATCCCTGTTTTGCGACTAATTCTGTGGACCTGTAAGGGGACTGGTAACTAGGTGGAGTTTATTTTTATTACTTTTTTGTTGCCAGCTTCTCTCTCTTATAAAAAGAATACAGTTTATATCAAATCCTGCTTGCTTTCTTGCCTCCTTCCCTCGTTTGAATTTGGCGCTGCAAAGTATCCGGCAAGTCATAATCAGGCCAAAGTAATCGAGAAAAAGGTGAAAACTGCAAGCACACCCACAAATCACAATAAAGACCGTGCAATACAACATAAACAAGGGAAAACAAATAGAGTAGTGATGGAATACAAGGCAAAGGGGCAGTGTTGAGGTGTTCACTTGGTAAGATACAGGTGTGATGGCAGACTGATTAGTAGGCCAGGCAGTTGACTGGTACCGGGCGCTTTATTGACTGCAAGATGCTTTGGGAAATAAACTATGTAGGAAAATGTATGTTTGGAGTATGGAAAGCTTGAGAAAATTATAATAGGGCAGTGTATTTGATCGAGTAGTGTCGCCATGGACCCACGGGCACAGTATTGCCAGACGTGGAAATTTCCTTTGACTGTTGGGAAATATCTGTGACATTCGAGATCTTTTCTTCTTCCTCTTCTTCTTCTTCTTTTTTTCTTTCTTTCTTTGGCTCAATGATGCGTAATAATGTGTCGTTGTAGATTATATTCCCTTTAGTTGCTGAGTCATAATCTCGGCTTTTTTCTGACGCTATCCTGACAAACAAAATGGAAAAAAAGAGACATCTGATGAAAACTTGTCTCAATGGAATCAAATCTTATAATTAGAATAAGAATAAGAGTAATTGCGTAGATGATGGGATGTGAATGTAACGATACTTATCTTCATTTCCCCGTGTTGGCTGTGGGCAGATAAGCTAGAGCATCTCTTGATAACAGAATAGTGTACATACATTGTATCACTGACCCAGAAATTGTATCGAATTAACTAGGAAAAAATAAAACATCACTATCAGAAAACCATTAATTATAATTTATCAATATTTTACTGGGTGGATTGACAAGCAGGGAACTGGCAGACAAATTATCGACATATAACCTTCCCAATAAAAAGAAACAACAGGAAAACAAAACCTATACAAAATTAACAAACAAAACACTAGCACTAACTTGCATGCATAACAATATAGAAATGATATACAACAACTGACAAACCGTCAAAATATCGACATCACAAGTTACTTAAAAAACAAATAAAACCCAAAACATTTTACACTAAAACAATAAGAAAAATACACAGATTCCAAAACGAGTAAAATAAATAAGAAATAAAAAGGCGAAATATGAAAACAGTTAAGGTAGGTGGGTGGAGTTGGCATCACCGCTGCGAACCCCGGATTCTGGCGTCACTTCCGCGTTGTTCCTCGCTGCTGGTGAACACAGGTTTTCTTTCTTTAGTTTTGTTTATTTTTTGTAAGTATTGCATCGGGTTTTTGGTTTGTGCATGACACCCACATGACGGGCTGGGCGTGGGATGGGCGTGCGGGCGTGCAGAAGGTGGTAGGGTGGTGTGGAATGGTGGAATAGGCTGGTGATGAAGTGGTGATGGTGGTGGTGGTGGTGGTTTGTCTCCATTTGCTGGTCGCGTGCTTGCCTTCCTTGGCCCTGCTGTTCTTACTTATCCTCTTTTTCTCCCTTATTTCTCCTCTTTTTATCGCCTTTCTCTCTCGTACCTCCTTTATCACCATTTCTTTTCACTTTTGTCTCGTAGTAATGCCTCCACGAGTATCTTCTTAATTACAGTAATTTCCGTTTTTCTATCTCCTCTTCCTTTATTTTATCCTTCTTCTATCTTGTTTTTATCAGTTTTCTTCCTCTTCCTTTGTTACTAATTCTTTATCCTTGCCTCGTGTATTTTTGCTTCCATGAATTTTTCTTCATTACAGTATTTTCCATTTTTCTTTCCCCCCCTCCTTCTCCTCCTCCTTTATTTTCTCTATAATTTCTCCTCCTCTTACTTTCTTTATCATTACTTATCTTCATCTTCACCTTGTGGTTTGATAATTTACAAATTTCCATCCTATTCCTCTTCATCCTTTCTTTTTGCTTTCTTCCTCTCTTCTTTTCCTCTCTTTCTCCCTTCTTTCGTTTCATCCCACATGCATTTTATTATTCTAGTCTTTTCTCTACTGTTTGACTTTCTTCATCTTTGCTTTTCCTCTCATTTGTTCATTTATTCTTCCTATTTATATTTATGTTGTGTGCTATCTCCATTTTTATTCCTTCTTTGTCTTCTCCATCTTCTTTTTCTCATTCTCTTATTCTTCCTGCTTATTTTGTTCTCCAGCCTTCTTTCTATCTTCCTTTTTTTCTCTTGATTTCTTTTCTCTTTCTTTATCTTCATAGTATGTATTCTTCTCACTTTCTCTTCTTTATTTCCCTTTCCTTCTCCATTTTCTTTAACTTTACCCCAAATTATTATTTTTTTTGTCTCCTTTTATAATTTTTTTGCTTGTTTTGTGATTTATTATTCATTTTCTTTCTTTTATCACCTCTATTCCTTTTCTTTTATATTTTTTGTATAATTTTTGCTTATTTTTATCTGTTCTTTGTTTCTGATTTGTTCTTTTCTCTATTTCCTTCTTCCTTTTATTGATTTATTTTATTTCTTCCTCTTCTATCATGACTCTTAATTCTTGTGTCTCCTTTTAATTTCTTTGTTTCTTGTTTTATTGTCTTACTATCTTTTCTGTGTCTTTTCTTTATTGTATTTCTTTATTGCTTTTGTTATATTTCTTCTCTTTCCTCTATTACTGTTTGTTTCTTTTGTTATCTTGTTTCCTTTTTTATTCTTTTATTATCTTCCTTTTGTTTCCTTTCTTTTCTTGTTTGTTTTTCCTTTATTCTCACTTTCGTCTTCTCAATTTCCTGTATTTTGTCTTTCCCCTCATTTTTTCCCCATTTTTCTATCCCTGTTTTGTTTTTCTTTATTTTCATTTATCGTTACATTTCCTTATTTCATATTTTGTTTCGTTTTATCAATATTTTCTCTTGTGTATTGATTTTCCTGTTTCTTCTATCTTTCTTAACTCTTCTTATTATTTTATTCTCTTTTCTTCCCCCTTTTTTTAATTTCTTGTTTCTCTTTTTTCTTCTTTCTGTATTTTCTCTCCTCTTTTCTTCTTTTTCCTTCACTTCTTATCTTCTCTTTTTCCTCTTATTCTCTTCTTTTCTCTTTATTCTCTCCTTTTCTCTTTAATCTCTTTTCTTACTACATATTCTCTCTTCTTTACTATACGTTTCTTTTTCTTCTCTCCTTTTCTCTTTATTCTCTCTTCTTTACTATACGTTTTTTTCTTCTCCTTTTCTCTTCTCTTCTTTACTACAGATTCTCTCTTTTTCTTCTTTTCCCTCCTTTTCTTTATCTTCTCTCCTGTTTTCTTGATCTTTCCGTTCCCGTCCTGTGGGTTTTCATTTAGGTAGCTTTATAATTTGTTCTGACCTGCATTGGCTTGCCCTGGCTTGGCTTGGCTTGGCTTAATGTAGTGAAGGTTAGAGGGATTATTCAGGCATTTATTTTTCTGTTTTCCTTTGTTTTATGTTTATTTGTTTGATTTATATATATTTTTTCTAATTGTTAGTATGTTTTGTCCTTGAGTTGTTTTTTATTCAAGTGATTTATTTGTGTTGTTTTTTTGCTGAAGTTATGTCGTTTTGTGAAGGTTTTTGTCGTAATTGTTTTGTTTTGTATCTTGTTCACACACACACACACACACACACATGTATGCATTCCAAGCCATGAATGTATGTATGTCTTATCCTTGCAGTGCTTCCCATCACATCTTGGCAATACAAAATGAGTTTATTGCATTACACACACACACACACACACACCTTTCATCGTTTCCTCTCTCTCTCTCTCTCTCTCTCTCTCTCTCTCTCTCTCTCTCTCTCCCTCTCTCTCTCTCTCTCTCTCTCTCGCGCTCTCTCTCTCTCTCTCTCTCTCTCTCTCTCTCTCTCTCTCTCTCTCTCTCTCTCAGCCATCCAGTATCTCCCTCCATCCTTCAGCGTTGTGGTTATTTCGTTGCTTAGTATGAATGTGTGTATGTGCACGTGGTTGTGTGTGTGTGTGTGTGTGTGTGTGTGTGTGTGTGTGTGTGTGTGTGTGTGCGTGCACCATACCGACAGTTTCATTGGTGAAGAGTGTAAACTAAAGCTAATCGTCCCATAATTCATGTTTTTTTGCGTCTGTTGTGTGGTGGTGGCGGTGGTGGTGTGTATGTCAGCAAGAGGTGGGGGCGCTGTATCAGGCATCGCTGGGCAGTGGTGGTGGTGGTGCTGTGGTTGCTGTGGTGGGAAGTGTTTGGTTTGATTTGTCCGTCACCGCTTGTGTGGCAAGTGGTGGTCACTGTGAGGGGGGCGTCTTGGGAGGGGTGGTGGTGGTGGTGGTGGTGGTGGTGCAGCAGCTGTGGTTGGTGGTGGGTGAGGGTGGCACATTTTCACCAACACCTGGTTCATTTGATTTGCTGGTTTATTTATTTGCATTGGTGTTGTGTTTGTGCATCCATCATCATCATCATTACCATCCTCCTCCTCCTCTGGTCTTGGCTTGGTGTGGCCATTTTTAGGAAGTTGTGTATGTGTAAAGGCCACCATTTCCAATTTGATCCCTGTAGTTCAATCTTGAGTCTTTTTTTTAGGCTTTTATTCCATTTACAATTGCTGATGTAATGGTAACAAAGGTAGAACAACAGAGGTGTTAGGAATTAATATTATCACCTTCCACTTACTGCATCAGCCAAACACTAGTATGTACTCAGGAAGTGATCATGTTACTTGTCAGCAAAGGTAACGTTTCACTTGCCGCTGTCCACCACTGTCTGCTGACTCTTGTGAAGTAGACACACACACTCCCTTTATCTCATTTAACCAACACACTCACTACTAACACCTGATACACCCTTCTTCCTCTTCTTTTTTTTCCTTCCTTTTTCTCTTCTTCGTCTGACTTTTGTTTTATATTGCTTATAGGTCCTCCTTCCCTTCTGTGTTGTATTTAGTTCCTTCTGCTATCTGAAGAGGGAAAGCAAAGAGCACAACACAGTGGACATCTATACATTGCACCACACCACACCACACCACACACACACACACACAGGACACTTGCTACTCCTTATCACACTAAGGTCCATATTCAGAAACACTTCGCTCTCTCACTATCACTGCTTAACAAAGGCTATAGTTGAAGATACTTGTGTGTTTTGGAGAGCATTCCTACAGTTCGTGGGATGAATTGGTAAGATTTCTAGCTAATTAAAGTGAGACGCTCTTTAAGGCTAGTTGTCATTGTGGCCTCAAGAAAATGATCATAGTGAGAGAGAGGAAGGCGTTTCTGAATACTGACCTCAAACTAACCCTTTACTGGCTGCTAGAGTCACCCAGAGAGACAGAAACAAACACCCCATTGGTTCCCGTTAAACTAAGAGACAATCCTTGCACGTGATTGGCTAACGGCTAGGGCACGGAGAGAGCGGAGGCCAGCGATTGGCTTTCAGAGTCCCGTGACCTTCGCAGGACTCTAAGATGGCAGGAGTGGAGGGCAGGAACTCAGGGACTGCCACACAGGCCAGCCCCACGCCTGCCGCGACTCAGGGAAAAGGTTCGTCAAGGCAGGACAGGTGGGGAGGAGACGGGGGGGGGTGGGGTGTGGGGTTGTAGTGGTAATGAAGACATGTATGGAGGTGTCAGGTGTGTGTGTTAAGGTATGACAGACTGTGTAGATTTCTGGACATGTATTAACTTTTCCTGAGATAAATTTCCAGTCTTAAAATCCATATTAACCTGAAATTGGTGTTGTACTTCTGCCATTATTTCATCACCAATTTGGGAAGGTTAAGATAGATTTTAAGACTAGAAATTCGTCTGGAAAAAAATACATAAGAATCTATTAATATGGGCTGTGGGTCTAACAAGTGTAGAGAGAGGGAGAGGAAGGAGGTGTGTAGTGTTAATTAAAGATTGTATGGAGGTATCAAGTGTGTGTGTGTGTGTGTGTGTGTGATGGTGTGGAAACTGTAGATTTGTGGGTGAACAGGTGTGGAAGGAAGGTGTATTGGTGATGTCAGGCTTGTGTGGACGTTGTGAGGTGTGTGGCGGGTGTAGGGGCAAAGTGTGTAGTGTTGAGGGTGTATGAGTGTTTGTTGAGGGTTTTGTATGTGTATTTGGGGTTGAGGAAAGTGGTGTTGCTGGTGGTGGTGGTGGTGGTGGTGGTGAGGGTTTGGAAGAGAGTAGTGGTGTAGTGGGGGGAGACATGAAGGTGTAGTGGTGTAGCAAGTGTGTTGAAAACCTTCTGCACACACACTCATTATCTGATTTATTGTTTTTATTTATTTATTGATAATTTTTGTTAGTGTGTACGAAGGGATATTTACTTGGGAGTCTTATATTATTATTATTATTATTATTATTATTATCATTATTGTTGTTATTGTTAATTGCCGTTGTATTTTTATTGCCATTATTATTATTAACACTATTATTATTATTATTATTATATTATTATTATTATATTTATGATTATATTTATGATTATTATTATTATTATTATTTGAAGATGGGTTGCCTTGAAGTGTAGGAGTGTGTGGGTCATTGGAGTGTGTGTGAGGGTTGGAGCAGCTCTGTGGTGGGGAACTATCTCATCTTGAAGGAGTGGTGGTGAACTAGTGTGTGTGTGTGTGTACGTGTGTGTGTGTGTGTTTGCGCGTTGGCTGGTGTGGGTATCACTGGCCTTGTATGTAGATAAAGACACATTATTACTATTAATTTACCTCCTTATCATCTTTGTCACCACCACCACCACTTCCACCACCACCACCACCACCACCACCATTGGCAACATGTACCATCACAGCAGCACAGTTTGCAATAATAGGATAAGTAGCAGCAGTAGCAACAGTAGCAGTAGCAGTAGAACATCATTATTTAGACACCTGGGCCAATATTAACAGAGATTCTTAAGTACATACGTAACTTTTTCTTAGACAAACCTCTAGTCTTAAAATCCATCTTAATAAAACTGACGATGTACTTCAGCCATTATCTCAACAAATAGCTTAAGTACAACACCAATTTTAGGAGGTTAGGATGAATTATAAGACCAGAAATTAGTCTAAGAAAGTTACAAAGTCATCTCTGTTAAAATGACCCCAATTATTAGACCAGTGTGCCGTGTGTTAAGGTGGTGAAGTAGTTATTATTGTGTCCCGCGGTAGTGAATGTGTGTAGAGAGAGACTTTGGGTGTTGAGGGGTGGTGTGAGGGTGTTGAGGGGTGGTGTGTATTGACATGGGTGGGGCGGGGGGGCGGGGGTTGTTTGCAGTGTGGTAGATTATTTTTGTTTACGTTTGATGAAGTGGTTTGTTTGTCGTTTTGTTGTGTTTATTTAGCACCACGTACATACACTGTTTATTTTGGGTTTTTTGTGTTTGTGTTGCTTTGCTTGTGTTTGCTTTGGCGGCTTGGTTTTGCTTGTTTGCTTGTTGTTGCATTTTGATTTGGTGGGTTTTTGTGTTAATTCTTGTTTGTATCTAATTGTTTGCATTGTTCTTTTACAGGTTTGTGTGTGAGAGTTTGTATGTGTGCTTGTAGTGTGTGTGTGTGTGTGTGTGTGTGTGTGTGTGTGTGTGTGTATGTGTGTGTGTGTGTTGCTATGCACAGACACAGCACAGTGGTTCCCAGTGATGTGGACAGAGTAGTGTGTGGGGGAGTGAAGTCATCTCTCTTAAAAAGTAATTGATGATGTAAAAGTACAGTGGAAGCTCAGTTTGAATTGTGGAATGTTCAGAAGCCAAAACTGTTTCCCTATGAATCATTGATACATTGCTTAATCAGTTCCTGGACGTGGTATCTCATTGGCATGATGTACATCCCCCCCCCATCCTGCCATGAAGGCCACGCTCCACAACACAGCCAGTTCAGGAATGATTTACCACGTAGAAGAAGAATGCATTGAAAGTGAAGGGCTCAGGATTTTTTTATGTAAGATAGGGAAGCTGACCAAGGAAGAAAAAAAAATGCAAATAAAAGGCCCACTAATTTGCCAGTCCCCTTAAAGTTCAAAAGAGTTATCTGAATGACAGGGGCAAATGTCTTGAAGCGTTCTGACTTGACACATCACAGCACAGTGTAGGTGGTGCAGGTGTTGTGTGTGTCACCCAGCCAGCCAGTGAGGGAAACCTTACACTGACACCCACAGACAGACAGACAGAGAGAGAGAGAGAGGAGCAACACACTCCCTGCCAAAATTAAGATGTTGACAACACCACTGCTGGGAGAAGCTATAGTGGTGAGGAAGGCGGTGTTGTGGGTCATTGATGGAGTGACACAGGTCCATCCATATTCAGAAACGCTTAATTCTCTCACCACAACTATTTTGCAAGGCCACAGAGATGATTAGCGGGGTCTTCAAGAGCGTTTCTCCTGTTAATAATGTGAAAATCTTGTCACTCTGCCTCTAGAACCTTAAAAACACCTGAAAAAACATGTATCAATTTGAATAAAGTCTTTTGAAATAGTGGATGTGAAGCAAGGAAGTGATTGAGAATATGAGTAATAGACACTTCAAAGCTCTTCACTGGATCACACTGTATTTCTTCAAGGATAGAATGCCTGTCTTCCCTGCAGAGGCCACACAGTCAAGGCAATGCTTATGGGAACTTTGGATTATGTTCTTTTCCCCTAACTTTGAAAAGCAAACCAGCAACAATAAAGTTTCATTAGTATTGTTGAATTGTGCTGGGATACGAAGAGGTTCAGTAAATACAAAACCACAGTTATCAGTGTGTAGATCTGTTAGTCTCCCTTCACATAGGGTCTCTTGTGGCTGCTTAGTATCCCAAGTATCCCATTGTAAGGTGTGGGACATGACTAACTAGTGGTGTCAAGTAATAGAGAAGGAAGCAGAGAAGCACAAACACTTGGAACACTATTGTATCTCAGTAGTTATATGTTTATCATGAGAGACTTACAGAACCACTACTTAGATTAATGGTGTGTATGTGAGATAGTGTGTGTGTGCATGTGAGAGAGAGAGAGATAGTGTGTGTGTGTGTGTGTGTGACTATTATTATTTATATGTATATGAAACCCGTCCATTTTTTGCTAACTAACCATGCTTCCTTGCCTCCTTGCCTCCCTGCTGCCGCCGTCCAGTTGTCTGTTGTATGACGACTAAAGCTGAAAAACCCACGCTCCAGGGGCAGCGCATTAAGACAAGGAAGAGAGATGAGAAAGCCAAGTACGACCCTGTTGGGTTTCGTGATGCCATATTGCAGGTGAGGACTGTGCGTGTGTGTGTGTGTCTCGATTTTTATTTTTTGTGTCAATCTGAACAAAGTAAACCTCAATATTCTATTCTGCCTTGTCAATCTAAAGAAAAAAGTGTCAAACTCTTTTTTATATTCTGCATCAATCTGAACAAAAAGCCTCAATTCTATCATATCCTGTCCTGTCAAACTTGTGAATTGCTTCTCACTGTCAACAAAAAACCACAAATGCAGTATCTCATCCCGTCAAACCTAACCCAACCCTCAAGATGTCCTACAGCATCAGGAATGTCTGTCTGTCTGTCTCACTTTTATATTTTGTGTCAATCTGAACAAAGCAAACCTCAATATTTGTTTCTGTCCTGTTCAGTCATTTATTCCGTCCTGTCAAACTCAATGTCAACAAAAAGCCTCAGAAACACACTATCCCATCTAACCTAACCTAACACACCTTCATGATATACAGCATCCTCATTAACTGGTGTGTGTGTGTCTTTGTGTACAGGGTCTCTCAGAAGCAGGCTCAGATCTAGAGGCAGTGAACAAATACCTCGACCAGGCAGGATCCAAACTCAAGTACCGAACTTACGGCGAAACTCTCTTTGACATCCTCATCGCTGGCGGCATCCTCAGTGAGTCCTTCTCTGTGTGTGTGTGGGGGGGGGGGGGGGTTTTGTTAACCCCCTTCAGTACTGGGATGCATTTTCACGTTTATTCTTCTTATTTGTTGATTTTATATAGATTCGGAAACGTGTGGGTGTTAAAATAGTACAGACTTTGGCCATTAATCTTCTGACCTCCATAGACCCTTCCTAATGTCAGTAAACTCATCTAATCACTCAAAAATCTAATTGAATTTTGCCTCCTCCCCTCCCCTCCCCCCTCCATCAGCCCCGGGCGGTGGCATCTCCGAGGATGGCTTGGACAGCGGGCCAGTGCGCACAGACATGTGCATCTTTGGCTCCCCAGATGACAGCTACGAGACTCTCCGGGGCTACGCTGCCGTGTTCACCAGGCTGATGAGGCGGTACAAGTACCTCGAAAAGATGTTTTATGAAGAAATGAAGAAGGTGAGACAACCAACCTGTGATTGATTCATTAATTTTATTCTTCATTCTATTTATTTTTTATTTTATTCTTTTGTAAGAGGGGAAATCTGGCATAAAGTAACAGCAATAACAGCAAGAAAGAAAAATAAAGGGCCCACTTAGTGTCCAGTCCCCTTGCAGATCAAAAAGTTAGCCAAAAGAAAGAGATAAATGTCTTGAAACCCATCTCACCACCACCACCACCATCAGCTAAAAAAAAGAGATAATGTCTTTTAAACCTCTGTCTCACCCTCACCCTCACCACTGTCACCCTCCATCTCACCCTCACCCTCACCCTGACCACCGGCAGGTCCTGGTGTACCTGAAAGGCTTCCGTGAAGGGGACCGAGTGCGCCTGGCCCGCTGTGTGGCCATCTGGACCAGTGACTCCCTGCTGGACCCCAAGGTGCTCACCACACTGCTGCAGGACCACCTCGTCAAGGATGGCCTGGCCGCTGACTTCCTGTGCGAGGTGAGCCGTGTGTGTGTGTGTGTGTGTGTGTGTGTGTGTGTTTGGCCATGTCTGTCTGTCTGTCTGTGTCTTGCTGTCTTTCTGTATGTCTCTGTCTGTCTTTCTGTCCGTCTGTCTGTCTGTCTGTCTGTCTGTTTGTCTGTCTGTCCATCTTTGTCTTTCTGTCTGTCTGTCTGTCTGGTTAAGAAGGAAGAGTGTTTAAATGTTTGTGTGTTTGGTAATGATTGTGTCTGTCTGTTTATCTATCTGTTTGTCTGTGAGGAGGAGGAGAGAGTATAAATGTTTGTGTATTAGGCCATGTCTGTCTGTTTGTATGTGTGTGTGTGAGAGAGAGAGGAGAGTTGAGTATATAAATGTTAGTATGTTTGTTGTTATTGATTCTTTCTGAGTGCTTATTTTGAAAGAGCTTATTTTTCCTGTCTTAATATTGAGGTTAGGCTAAAGAATACTGTGTGGATTGGTATATCTTTTCCCCTATATACTACTACCACTACTGCTACTCCTACTACTACTACTACCACTACTATTACCATCAATAACTCTAACATCAACAAGAACCACCACCACCACCACCACCAGTACTTACCACCACCACCACCACCGTCACCCACACAGGTCCTGCTCACTGCCAAGAACCTTCGAGACATCACCACAGTTCGCTCCCTCCTACGCAAGGCCGGGCTGGACTCTCGCCTCATGGAGTTCCTTCAGGCCAACAAACGCACTGACGAGAACTTCAAGAACCTGTTCCAGCAGAAGGGACTGGAGGAGATCTTGGGCATACACAGAAACCTGGTGAGAGAGAGAGAGAGAGAGGGATTAAAGGAAGGAAGGAAGGAAAGAACGAAAGAAAGAGAAAGAAAGAAAGAAAGAAGGAAGAAAAGAAAGAAAGAAAGAAGGCGTAGAAGAAATGGAGGGAGGGAGGAAGGAAGGAGAGAGAGAGAGAGGGGGGGTAGATTTGGTAAGATTGTGGGTGAGAGAGAGAGGAATTTAGTATTGATAGACTAAAGAGAGTTAGGGTAGTGAAAGAGAGAGAGAGAGAGAGAAGGGAGGTTGCTTTGTGTGTGTGAGAGAGAGAGAGAGAATGTTTGTAGTATTGATAGGCTAGAGAAAGAAGGAGTTTAGTGAAAGAGAGAGAGAGAGAGAGAGAGAGAGAGAATGTTTGTAGTATTGATAGGCTAGAGAAAGAGGGAGTTTAGTGAAAGAGAGAGAGAGAGAGAGAGAGAGAGAGAGAGAGAGAGAGAGAGAGAGAGAGAGAGAGAGAGAGAGAGAGAGAGAGAGGG
>CM035176.1:53634-64197 GCA_020233015.1 Callinectes sapidus | reverse complement strand
AGAGAGAGAGAGAGAGAGAGAGAGAGAGAGGAATTTAGTACCAATAGACTAAAGAGAGTTAGGTTAGTGAAAGAGAGAGAGAGAGAGAATGGAGGTTGCTTTGTGTGTGAGAGAGAGAGAGAGAGAGAGAGAGAATGTTTGTAGTATTGATAGGCTAGAGAAAGAAGGAGTTTAGTGAAAGAGAGAGAGAGAAGGGAGGATGTTTTGTGTGTGTGAAAGAGAGAGAGAGAGAGAGAGGATTTGTATGGTCAATAGGTTACACTTCCTCAAAGTAATAGATAATGATGTTATTCAGAATATTGAAGAAGATGCAAAAATACAAAACAAAAACTTTTCTCAATCATGTAAATAAAAAGAAAAATACTAAATGTTACTTGTTCCCTTCTCTTTTTTCTTTCGTCTCCTGTTTTTTCTCATCTCTTCTCCCACTCATATTTTCTCCTGTTTCCTTTTTTTCTCATATTCTTTCTCATTTTCTCCATCTCTTTTCTTCAATCCTCCTTTATTCCTTCTCCTTCCCTGCTGCCCTGCCTATTTTCTTTTTAATTTTCTTTCCCTTTTTTCTTTACCTCTCCTCTCCTCTCCTCTGCTTTCCTCTCCTTTTTCTTCTTTATCTTTTCTTTTCTCCTCTTTTTTCTCTTCTTTTTTATCTTCTTTCTCTTCTTCCTGCTTTTTCCTTTTCTTTTTTCTCTTTTTTTCTCTTCTTCTTCCTCCTCCTGCTTCTGCCCCGCCTACAGGAGAAGGAGACGAGCCTGAAGGAGCTGCAGACCTACTTGACCCAGCAGGTGAACGAGGGTGCCAGTGTGAGGGAGATCACTGTTGGGGTGCAGGAGATAGCCAAGAAGAACAATATCCTCGAGCCACAAATCATCTCTGCGGTAAGACTTGGCAACACTGCTCTTGGTTCGTGTTAAGGTGTTGGTGTTGCGGTCTTGTATTGTTTTATTTTTTCTTTGCTTTTTTTCCTGTTTTTTTTTTACGGTTTAATTTGAGTTTTGTTTTGTTTTGTTGGTGTTCTCTTGTGTGAGGTTTTGTATTTTTATTCTTGTTTTTTTTTCCCTTTTTTCACTTGTTATGTTTGAATTTGGGGTTTTAATTGGTGTGTATCATTTGTATGTATTGGTTCTGTATACCCTTTCTCCATTGCATCCTTGTGTTTCTATTTATTATCTGTTTCTCCATCGTTATCTACACCATTATCAGTTTTTGTGTGTGTTTTCCTTGTTTCTTGAGCTAAAATGTCTGCTTCTTTTATCATGTTTTATTTTTACCAGTGCTAATTTAATCTTTTTTATGCAATATGAATACCCATGTTTTTAAAGGGTGATCTCAGTTCATCTTTCTCATTATTATATTTATCTAATTCTCTTGTGGTCAGATTTGGTTCTCTTGCATGTATGTCGTATAAAGATCATGTTTTGAAAGAGTGAACATGTGTAGGTAATGTCATTCAGTATTACATTTCTCTCACTCATATAATTTTGAAAGGGTAAACTCAAGCAGTCTTATTCACCCTAACATTCACCATTCTTCATTTGAGTGTGTAGTGTCATTCAGTATTACATATACCCATATTATTTTAAAAGGGTGAACTCAAGCAGTCTTATTCACCCTAATCTTCATCCTTCTTCCTTTGGGTCCCCTTTTTATGTCTTATGCATTCTTACCTGTCTCTCTCCACTCATCACTCATTCACTCCCAATCACCACTCATCCCTCACCCATTCACCACTTATCACTCAACTATTCATCCATTCACCTTTCACCCACTCACCACTCCCCTTCCTCCCGGTGCACAGATCTGGAGCAGTGTGATGGAGGCGGTGGAGTGGAACAAGAAGGAGGAGCTGGTGGCAGATCAGGCCCTTAAACACTTGAGGGTGTACGCTCCTCTCTTTGCCGCCAACACACAGAGTGACCGCGCTGAGCTAACCCTCTTGGTCAAGGTTCAGGAGTTCTGCTATGACAATATGAATTTTATGAAGGTTTTCCAGAAGATTGTCGTGCTCTTTTATAGATGTAAGTAGTGTGTGTGTGTGTGTGTGTGTGTAGTGGGTTTTTTTCTTAAGATTGTATAGGTATGAGTGTTATTTTTTATTATTTTAGCTTGTGATGGAGAGGTGTTCACATAGGGACTGCCATGAATAGGTCTAACAGCCTCTTGCAGCTTCCCTCATTTTCTTATGTTCTCATGTTGGGATCTTTGTTTAGATTTGTGTTATTTTTGTGTGTGTGTGCAATGAAGGTTTTTACCAAAGATTATATGCACATGACTTATTAATGTATATTGGGATTCTTGTATAGATTTGAGTTAGTGTGTGTGTGTGTGATAAAGTTTTCCATAAGATTATATAGACATAACTGTTATTTTAGCTTATGATTTTTCTATAGATTTTAGTGAGTGTGTGTGTGAGATAACATTTCTCCATAAAATTATATAGACATGAGTATTATTTTCTTATCACTTTTGTATAGATTTGAGTGAGTGTGTAAATAGACATCAGTATTATTTTATCTTATTATTATTTTTGTATCAATTTGAGTATCCTTGTGTTTGGTGAGTATTATATTATTTTTGTATTGATTTGAGTATCCTTGTGTTTTGGCTAATGTTGCACCTTGTTTGTCCTTGCAGCGGAGGTGTTGTCGGAGGAGGTGATCTTGAAGTGGTACAAGGATGGACACGCCACCAAGGGGAAGTCTATATTCCTCGACCAGCTTAAGAAATTTGTAGAGTGGCTCAATAATGCTGAGGAAGGTGAGGGAGAGAGAGAGAGAGAGGGCTTGTTTTAATGCAGGGTTCGTTGAATGTCCTGGAGAGAGAGAGAGAGAGAGAGAGAGAGAGAATGTATGAGAAAAAGTAAAAATGTAAGGAAGAAGAGGGAGGGGAAAGAAAGATAAAGGATAGAAAGAGGAGAGGAAAAAGGGAGTGAAAATAAAGGAGTATAAGAGAGAGACTATAAAAAAAAGTAAAAATGTAAGGAAGAGGAGGGAGGGGAAAGATAAAGGATAGAAAGAGGAGAGGAAAAGGGAGAGAAAGGAAAGGAATATGAGAGAGAAAGATTGTATAAAAAAAGTAAAAATGTAAGGAAGAAGAGGGAGGGGAAAGAAAGATAGAGGATAGAAAGAGGAGAGGAAAAGGAAGGGAAAATAAAGGAATATGAGAGAGAGAGAGAGAGAGATACAGTTCACCTTTTTGCTAATTAGTCGAGTTGTCAAGATAACATTAGAATTACATTAAATCATCCCCTTGCATTATTATTATTATTTATTTATTTGTATTCTTTGTACCTATTATCTTTCCTTCCCCCTTTTCCTGCATTCCTTCCACACACACACATTTCATCTCCACCTGTTGTTATGTTAATGAGTTTCGTTCCACACTATTGCTAACTTCCACCTTTAGAATTGTTTGTTTTCTGTTTTCTTTTTGTTTTCTTCTCTGTTCTCATTTTTGTTCATTTCTTTTGTTTAAATAGTTGTTCTCTTCTTTACATTATATCTCCTGCCATTTCTTTTGACAATTTTATTTTTTGTCTGTTTCTTGTTTTTCTCCTGTTCAATCTGTTTTAGTTCCTGCACTCCATCCCCCTCTCTCTCTCTCTCTCTCTTATTCCTCTCTCTATTTTTCCTCTTATTTTTACTTCTTTCTTCTTTTCTTTCTTATTTCTCTTTCTATTTCCTACTCTTCTTTCCTCTTTGTCCTTCCTTCTTTCTTCCCCTCTCTGTTATTCCTCTTTTTATTCTTTCCTCTCATTTTTCCTTTTTTTCTTTTTTTCCTTTTTCTTTCTCCCTTTCTCCTTCCCACCCTCCACAAACACTGACACACCATCCTCTCTTTCTTCTTCAGAATCAGAGGAGTCTGATGAGGAGGAGGAAGATTAAGAAGCCCGGCCTAACCCACTCAGGATTTGAGGTGAGTCTTACACACACACACACACACACACACACACACAGTTTTATTATTATTGTTATTGTTTTTTTGTTTTGACTTGGAACTAAATTGAACTAGTGATTTTTGTCTGAGTGAAATGGAGTGGAATTTGTGATCTATCTTATATTAAATGACACTAGTTACACTTTTAACCCCTCCAGTACTGGGATGCATTTTCATTTTTTGGTGTTTTTTTTTGTTATTGTTATTGTTTTTGTCTTGAGTGAAATAAACTGAGGAATGAATTTTGTACGAGTTAAATGGAGAGAATTTTGTCCTCTTAACTCTTCACTGCAATACAGGACAATTAACAACATCACCAGCAATGCATGAAATCTTTATTAGCATCTGTGAGAAAGGAATGCATGAAAAAAGAGTATATTTTCCAATTTCTACCTAGTTTAAAGATTTTAGGTAACTATGGAACAAGTAGAGAAGTTGTAGAGTGATGAAGGAAAGATGGAAGAAATAACAGTGAAATGGTTCAATAGAATGACACTTAAAGCATATAAAAGAGAATGTTAACTAGAAATAGACTTCACTAATTGTTTTCTTTTTGTCTCTCCCTACCACAGCAATCCACAGCCTCCCTGCCACTGCTGCTGCTGCTGCCATCGCTGCCACATCAACAGCATCTGCGCCTGAACGAGGGAGACCAAACCTTCTGGATCAGCCCCACCTCCCTCCCTCCCTCCCAACCCCCCTCTGTCTGTCAATCTCCTCTATGCTTCTTTAAGTTAATTTTCTCTCTCTCTCTCTCTCTCTCTCTCTCTCTCTCTCTCTCTCTCTCTCTCTCTCTCTCTCTCTCTCTCTCTCTCTCTCTCTCTCTCTCTCTCTCTCTCATTATTTTTGTACAAGGAAATTTCTGCTCATTTTTATTTTCTCTTTCCTTTTGCTTTATTTTTTTTAATCTTACGTCACACACACACACAATACAAAGCAGATGCAGTTGGTTAAACTATTATTATTATTATTTTTTTATTATTATTATTATGATGATCACTATTACTATTTTTATAATTTTTTGGAAGGAGGCAGAAATGGTATTATTGGATCTATCTCTCTCTATCTCTCTCTCTCTCTCTCTCTCTCTCTCTCTCTCTCTCTCTCTCTCTCTCTCTCTCTCTCTCTCTCTCTCTCTCTCTCTCTCTCTTATAAATATATTGCTTTTCACAAAATATTTTGGCATTTTTTAATAATGTGTACGTTTGAATGTGTGTGTGTATGTATGCATGTGCGTGTGTGTGTAAGGTTGTGCTTCATTTCTTAACTAAGCTTGTGTGTGTATGTGTATGTTTGTATGTGTGTTTCCAGCCCAAACAAACAAACAAACAAACAAACAAACAAAACAAACAAAGGCCAAGAAGCAGTAAGATCGTAACCCAAACTATGCTTTCTTTAATATTTTCTTCAATATTTTGTCTTTAGAAGAAGAATCTCGTTTTTTGTGGGTCTCCCCTTCACAGTGATGGAGAGAAAACGGGTCCCGGTAGCCACCACCAGTACTTATTTATGAGTCGGAGGGTGGGGTGCCGGCCTGATGTTTCTCCGTTTTCTGTTGAAGGGTTGCAACTTAAATTATTCTGATTGGTGAAAGGTATTAAGGAGTGTGTGGGAGGTTGTCAGACTTGTCAATGTCGGGTTAGGTTAGTGTGTCTTGTTTGCCTTACCTTACCATACCTAACCTAATATTACTTTGCCTTACCTAACCTAACCTAACCAAACCAAATTTAACCTAATCTAACCATACCTTATACCTTACCGTACCTAACCTAACTATACTTAACCTAATATTACCTTACCTTACCTTACTTAACCTAACCAAACCAAATTTGATATATCCTAACCTTACCTTACCTTCAATGACCAAATCTCCATGTTCCCTTTAGTCACATTGCCTAACCTAACAAGATCCCTTCAAAGTACTTCAAATGACAGCCTTCCACCACACTCCACCCACTTAAGACAACTCCACATTCACATCCACATCGCTGAGCTGCTTGTGGCGGAAAACGAGGGTTGAATACTGAAGGGTGACAATTGACTGACCAGTGTATTGTTATCAGTGGCTGCACGAGGAACACACACAGCCCGCCAGTGGTATTTCTTTTTGTCACTTTTTTACCTCTGAGAAGCGGCGGGTGAGGGGCGGCCTCCTCTTTTGTATTCCTCGAGTTATTCTATAGTTGTGGGAGCATCTTTTGGTAAATAAAGATTGTCTTGGAACTCATGATGCTGTTATTGTCTTAAGTGTGCTGGAGTGGAAGGAAGACTATGGTGGTCTAAGACTACTGTGTGTGTGTGTGTGTATTGGAAGAAAGGGGAGAGCTTTTGATAGTGTTCATGTTTTAATTGAATTATAAGTTCCATTTCTATCTTTGTGGAGGGTCCACTGACCAAGAACAACATCAATTTGAAAGAATTTGTCTTGGGAAGCTGGAAGTACAGAAGCAGGCAGGCAGTGTCAGTGTACCAGAAAATGGATGCGTGATTCAAAGTAGCACTGGTAACGCCTGCATTGGAGAGATGGCCAAAATAGTTTTTTTTAATGGAAGAGTGGGAAGTTGGCCAAGGGCAACAAAAACTGGAAACAAAAGACCACTATTACTGCCAGTCCCCTGAAAGAATAAAGTTAGCCAAAAGTCAGGGATAAATGTCTTGAAACCTTCCTCTTAAATGAGTCAAGTCATAGAAACTTGGAAATATAGAAGCAGGTAGACAGGAAGTTCCAGAGTTCACCAGAGAAAAGAGGTGTGCGTGTTGGTGGACGATGATGTATCTGGAAGTACGATAATTTGTGTGTGTGTGTGTAGGATGGTATTCGATCGTTCAAGTAGGGAAGTGTTGTCCTGGAAAGAAAAGTGAGGTCAGCTTGTGTCAGGCGAGGTGGTGAGGGTGTTGGCACCTATGCCTACTGGTGTGGTAAGTGGTGCTTCCCAGGCCAGGTCACAGCATGGAGTGGTGGTCAGAGGCGGCGGCGGCCATGGCATTACAGTGACAAGCCACACAACAGTGCCTGCTGTGTGGCTTGTCACTGCCTCCATCCATGTGTGTGTCTGGTGCACCATGTCAGTCATGTCACCACCACACTGTCATGGTGCCTTGCCTTGCCTCACCACTCACAGAGGCGCCTTTTGCATCATATATTATCTTAAAGCAAAGTTTCTATTAGAGTGCAATGGCCGCCTGCTGGCCACCATGTACTCCAAGATTAACAGGAGTGAAAGGTGAAGCCACAGCAACATTGTGGCCGTAATATAGGGCTTGTATTTCAACGCATTAATTTGAAGGGAGGGAGTGAGTGAGTGAGTCGGGGTAGGGTAAGGGTAATAACAATGGCTTACACCTGTCACGTCTGAGAAGGCTGCCCTCCCCTCCCCCCTCCACACAAAGTCACCATTCATCTTATATAACATATCGATTACAATATACTTAATAGACTGTTAATAAGCTCGTGGTTCCTATAGAGTGAAGATAAGTAGATTAATGTAAACGATCATATGGTAGTGAATGCCAAGTAACACTAGTACATTATTACGATACATGGGAAAATTGAAAGCAATGTATGATACGAAATTTGGAAAACGTATTACAATAACATATAATAACTCAAGGAAATTAATGCAATTAAATAAACGAAAACTTACGCATTCATCAGTTATACACAAAATAACAGTAATAAAAGAAACACGTACACAACTATGAAAAAAAAAAAAGTTAAACAAAAAACAAACATAATTACACAAAAGCATTACTTAAACACAACAATAATCCCAAACACAGACACAGACAATTAACTTCCTAACCACCCACAGCAAGGAAAGCTAAACACACGCAGCAAAGATAAAGCTAAGAAAATGTAAGAAAGTAAAGAGGCAAGTAGTAGTGCTTAGTAATGGCGTGAGAAGGGAGGGAGGGAGGGAGGAATACTGGAGTGAGCACGTGTTATTATTATTAAGGTTTTTATGACGCGCCATAGTGTTTTGTGGCGTTGTTGTAGGAAGTTCCAGGAAGCCACTACCCACACAGCTGGAGGAAGCAACACTGCCCAGGAAATGACTGCCAGAAGTGAGTTAACGCCATTACCATTGAGAGAGAGAGAGAGAGAGAGAGAGAGAGATTCCAACACTCCCTTCCTGCTTCTCTCTCTCTCTCTCTCTCTCTCTCTAAGAATAAGAGGAAGAACTTTAATTCGCTGGTTAATTTAGGTTAGGCTGATTAAGTTAGTTTAGGTACGTTAGCTTAAAGTTAGATAAGATTAATTTAGGTTAGATTTAGTTACATTAGGTTAGGTTAAGTTAGGGCTAAGTTAGGTTAGGTTTGTTGATTTTGCAGTACTTATATTCTTTGCCTGGTGGTGGTGGTGGCGGCGGCAGTGGTGGTGGTCTACATAGCCACCGTGATATAAAAGAGTCTAATTCTCCTTTGGTATGCAATGTACATGTTTCATTGATTTATTACTGCTTAGAATGTTCCTCATACACACATGCATTCATTTAAGAAGGAAGAAATATGATAAACGCATCACTAGTTAGGAAACAAAGAATCAGTGTAGCCTACTAAGATACTTGAACTCTTTCACTGCTATTTGCTTCATCTTGCCCTCTAGGACATCTTTACTTGTTCAATATTTACCTAAAATCTTTAAAGTGGGTATAAACAGCAAAATATACTCTTTTTCGTGCATTCCCTTCTCTCACACATGTTAGTGAAGATCCCATGCATTGCTACCTATTGATGTTGTCTCGTATCACAGTGAAAGAGTTGATAGCGAATACTAATACAACTACATTACATCAGCAGTGTGCGTCATTCAAATGTACATAGTGTGGAAATGTAAGAAATGGTAACACTATCTCACATTGATATATTATATGGAAAAGTATGTAGCGGCTTCATCTCTTGTGTTATGCGATATGTGTTCACTAAAATAGTATCGAGATTTGCTGGACTTAGAGGATTTGTACTGATGGATGTACTTCAGTGTTATAGTACTGTCATATTATGAGTTATGTACTGTGGAAACAAAAATAGTGAAAACAAATTTGATGGTACATTGAATAAATAGATGGATAAACAAAATAACGGTGATTACAATGCGCGTGACGAAGATAACGGTACGATTCCAGTTTCTACGATAACAATGCGATTCCAGTTTGCACGCTAACACTGATGGCGTGGCGTGGCGTGGCGTGGCTACAGTACGCCATTGAAGTGATGCTCTGATGATGTAACACAGGTACTGCTACATCCTAGCAGGGCGAACCCTTCCTCCCCAGGGGTCCAGCAGTCCTGTGGGTGTGAGGGCAGTGACGATACAACAACCTTGCCGCGCCTCACACTGCCCGCCATGACCAATGACCCGCCACACACCACCACACCACCACCCCACACCACCACTCCCCACCCAATGCCGTGAAGGGAGTCCTCTCACCCCTAAAGGACTCCCCTCGTACTGGCAGGGAGGGTGGGTCCTCTCACCCTTGAAAGTGTGCAAGAGTCAGCAAAACAATGAAACAAAGCGAGGCAGCTTTGCTTTGCCTCGGAGTATTGTTAGAGTGTTTACCGTGTGCATGTTGGTCTGTGAGTGGATAGAAAGAGGTTGCCTATAGAGACAATGTGTATGGTGGAGTGAAGTGTGTTGCTGCCACACCTATGTACAGTACCGTGTTGAGTCTGGACACTGCTAAGCTCCGACACTGGAACACACACACACACACACACACACACACACACACACACACACCACTCACGCTTCACACTAACCAAACAGTCTCTCCAAACTTAGACATGTGTTTTCCTTGCCACATGATAACAAAAGCAAAATAAGTATACTTTTTTATTATAAATCACAATATAAAGCGTCGAGCACATACCAGAGTAACTTCATGACTCATACACCACAAACCCAAGTAGCACCTTTGCCTTGTTGCTTGGAGCGTGACAAGGCTGACTGACTCTACGCCAAGCGACTCAACTCCACTCCACTCCACTCTCGTCAGGTCAACATAATTCATCACGCAGCTTGAATCGCTACTCTTTTTTACCACTCAACTTTATGGCTCTTGAAAAAGAAATATAAAAAAAGTAGACCCGTTTAAACCACATGCTTCAACTTACGTCACGCTGTCACCCTTTTTATTATTCATTTATTTGTTTATTGACATTTTCCCGTGAGTGAGAGGTAGTGTGGAGTGGTGTGTTGAGGTGTGTTGGTATTGTGCACCTGTGTCCGTGTGTTTCTGTGTCTGTGTATCTTGGAGGGTTCAGCAAAGTCCAGCAGTTTGTTGAAATGTCCAGTTGTCATTGTTGTGGATGGCGTAGTGGCGGGTGTGGGGACAGATGAGTGAAGGTACTGGAGTGTAGCCTCTTGGAGTTGATAATATGACCTACTGTACACACTGTATTTGTTTGATTTTTGTGTGTATTACTAAGATGCAGAGATTTTTGTGTGTATTACAAGATCCAGAGCAAAGAGAATATGCGTTCATTCTCCCTGAAATGAAATGAACCACTGTGCAGTTTGCCAGAGCGTCAATAACACAGTAACACAAGCGGTGACACATCTGCCCAACTCTGTACACACTATGAGTTTTATTTTTGCGTTTATTACTTCAACCAGCATGCGTT
>CM035175.1:9231006-9258234 GCA_020233015.1 Callinectes sapidus | reverse complement strand
CCTACCCACTCCTCTCTCTCTCTCTCTCTCTCTCTCTCTCTCTCTCTCTCTCTCTCAAGATAGCATTGAAAACAATCACAGGTGGTTTGGCTCTCGATATACTGCTTCGCGTACTGTTGGAGCGCCGACGTGAGTTTCAACAGGGAATGCTTGCAGTCTATGTCGATCTCAAGAAGGCGTTTGACTCGGAGCATGGAGAGACACTCTGGGATCTTCTGCGTCTCCTTGGGATTCCTGCAAGGATTATTGGTCTATTAACTGGCCTGTACTCCAGGACTGTAAGTGCTGTGAAGTGTGGAGGAGGCGTGTCCAGCTTCTTCTCTGTGAAAACAGATGTGAGGCAGGGCTGTGTGCTTGCTCCATCACTTTTCAACACATACATGGATTGGGTACTAGGCAGAGTTGTGGAACAAAGTCATTGTGGAGCATCTGTTGGCAACACCGAGATTACAGATCTTGTTTTTGCTGATGATGCAGCGATCTTCGCTGAGTCACTGGAGGTTCTGGTAATGGCTCTAGAGGCACTGCACGAGGAGGTGAAGCCCTTGGAACTTAAGGTTTCCTGGGCCAAGACCAAGGTCCAGGTGTTTGGAGGCGTGCTGGATGAAACAGTACAGTCTGTCCATGCGTGGTGCGAGGACATTGAGATCTTGAAAAGTTTCACATACCTTGGTAGTGTAGTACATAACGATGGTGGGTCGAGCCAAGAAGTCACACGGCGGATTGGCCTGGCCCACGGCGTTATGGATTCGCTCAACACGAGTATTTGGCGTTGTCGATACCTGTGCAGACGGACAAAGATTCAGATCTTCAAGTCGCTGGTGATCCCTGTCTTACTCTATGGTTGTGAGACATGGACACTGAACACCGACCTAAAGAGGCGAATTGATGTCTTTGGTACTAGACGCCTTCGCAGGATCATGGGATGCCGCTGGTATGACTTTGTGTCAAATAAGCGATTGTTCCGTGAGACCGATTCGAGGCCTATTACTAGCTTAGTCCGTCAGCACTATATGGGCGTCTGCAGCTATATGGGCATGTGGCGCGATACCCGGAAGCCGACCCTGCTTGTCGGGTTGTTTCCGTAAGGGACAACCCGACTTGGAGGAGGCCTAGGGGACGCCCACAGAATTCTTGGCTGCAGCAAGTCAATGCATCCTGCTGGGAGTTACTCGGTATAGGAAGGGAGCCTGCATGGAAACTCGCGAGGGGTGACCGCCAGGAGTGGCGCCGTAGGGTAGGCGAGGCAACGCGCCCCCCGCCGTATGCCCCCCATGATTGATTGTTTGATACTACGGTTCTGCGGCTCAGATGGCTAAAGTATGATTTGAGCTGGTATACAGGTATATGGATATGCTCAGATTGAGGGGTGTGTAAACCAACGTGAAGTGTCTGATGACTTGGACATATTTTAAGGCAGAAATTCTCTTCTACTTACTCCCTTGACCTGTGGATCCATTTCTGTGCATGCACATTGGCTGCCAACGCCACAGTAATGACCAAGGATTCTCTACTGATTATAATATCCTTGGTAATGACTGGCTACCTATAAGCAGTAGGGGTGTGCAAAAAAATCGATTCACATAAGAATCGCGATTCTCATTTACTACGATTCAAAATCGATTTAAATTGTTCCAAAATCGAGTTTATTTATTTTTTTTTTTTTAATCCGCTGGCTGTCGGCTTTTATTTTGAAACGACGCGGGAGTCGGGACGCAATGGAGGAGGAAAGAGAAATTCAACCGGCCCCGTCCTCGTTGAAGGCAAAGATTTGGACTCGTTTTGGTTTTTACCGAATGCCTGGGAAGACCGAGCTTGACATGAGCTTTCCTTTACACACCTCTAGATTGAAGCAGAAATCATGAATCAAATCGTTTTGAATCGAAAATCGATTTTGAATCGAATCGTAGCCCCAAAAATCGGAATCGAATCGAATCGTGAGATAGTAGAAGATTCCCACCCCTAATAAGCAGTGTACCTCCACTCAGTTTATAAACACCGCCATCTGTGAACAATAACACTCTAAACATGCCTCGACTTTATTTTATGTAATATATATTGATTTTGAGTAGCCACCACCTAAGAGATCATGTTTGACGCAAATCTTGCATTACAACCCGTGCAGACAGAGCATGACGAGCCACGAGATACGCCACCATCTCTGACTAGAGAGACGCTGGTAAAATGCCATAAATCAGATATTCAAAGGAGATGCTGCTTTGGGGCTCAATAAAGTATGGGTAAGAAAAGACCAGCTCATTGACATGATTCTGCAAGCCTCCAGGACAGAAACGTTAGTTAAACCAACACAAAACTTGGCAACACCAATACCATCCCCCATGCTCACCGCTCCGTCCCCTCAACCCCTCAACGTGACGCTGCCACTCAGCCAGCCAGCCTTGGCAGTGCTGAACCACTTTCACACGCTGACACAGCCAGCCAGCCTTGGCAGCGCTCAGCTATCTCCACACGCCGCCACTCAGCAAGCTACCTGTGGCAGGGCTGAGCCACCTCCACATGCCGCCGCTCATCCAGTCAGCCTTGGCAACTTTGAGCCGTCTCCATACGCTGGTCTGCCAGCCAACATTGGCAGCACTGAGCCATCTCTACACACCACTCAGCCAGCCAGCCTTGCAACACCAAGTGCTACCCATCAGCCAGTCAGCCTGGGCAGGGGTGTAGACCTACCAATCCACGCCGCCGCTCAGCCAGTCAGTCTGTCCCTCTTACCAGAAGCTGTTCAAATTCCTTCCACACGGCGTCACTCTTTCTTTGCCTTCGGAAGCCACACTTCAGATGCTCTGCCCCAAGACGCAAACTTCTTTTAACGAATCTTCGCAATCAAGTTCTGCTCGTAACTCTAACAATACTTGTGAGTGCAGAAGTGACATTGAAAAAATAAGACAGGACATTGTAACTATTTTGAGTAAACTCAAAACAAAAGATTGTGTTAAATAGAACTGTTAAACGGGGAAATTACGACAGCATTTTATGCTGTGATACAGTTACTTCAACAAAGGATAAGTGAATTAGAAGAAAAAGACCGACGAAGAGGTAACCAGCAGGAGGAGACACCCAGACTCCAAACTAACTCCAAATGTCTCCTTCTAGGGGACACAAATCTAAAGAAAATATTAAACTCAGATTTAGGTGATAACTGCTCTGTAAAGACAATACCACGTGTGAACATGGATTTGCTGAGAAGCTGGATGAAAGAAAAATTAAGCTTCATTCCCTCTGATTGTGTATTATATTGTTACGAACCCATGTATGGGGGGGGGGGGCCGTGGCCGTGGGTATGTGTGTATGTACTGGATGTGGGTGGTGGGCGTGAGAGTAGACAAAGAAGCAACGGGTCTGGGACGGGAAGGAGAGAGAGAGAGAGGCACATCGGAGCGAGGCAGATGGAATGTTGACGATTCAGCAAATCGTCCCGGCCACAGGCAGTGAGGGGAGAGAGCAGAGAGAAGAGAGAAGAGAGTTGGGGCCCAGTGAGGAGGACAGAGGGAAGAGCTGCCTCGCTTCCCCTTGTTCCTGGACAGATCTATTCTGACTGCCATGTAATAGTACCTGTGCGTTGGCAGTGTGTGCGCCTGGACTGTGTGTGCCTAGTTGACATTGTGGAAGCCTGCTGGGAGGCCGTGAATGAGGTGTGAGGTGTGAGGAGGCCCGAGCTGCCGCCTTGCTGTGTCGTCTTGCTGAGCGCGCCTTTGTCATTGTGTGAGGGTGCCACGGTCCCCCATGTTACCTGTAGTGCTTGCTGAGTAAACTAGCCAAAATGGACTCTGTGTGTTTGCTTTGTCCCCCATTTTGAGCTGCTATAGGTACACTTCGCTTCACTTGCCCATCCGAACCGTGTGGAAGTTACGCAACCCCCCTATGCCCTGTTGCCCTGCTTGTGCACCTGGGAGGCCTGTGTGAACCCTGATGTGGCCTGAGATGTGCTGCTGAGGGCAGAGAGAGGGTGTGAAGAAGAAGAAAAGGGGGGGGTGAACGTAACAATATTGTGGGTTGTATGACATTAACGACGGATCATTTAATGATAGTATTCTTGACAATTTGGGTTCACTAATTAGCGATCTCAAAGACAAAAATAATACAATGAATATCAATGTTTGCCAGATAGCACCAGTGCCAATGCTAACAGAAATTAACAATGAGATCATGGCTTGTAATGATAATTTGAAAAACTGAGGAGAGAAAAACGGTGTTCCTATTATCAAAATACCTGTTTACACTAAGTAATGGAGATGTTGATGACACATGTTTTGACGTTGATAATGATATCCCTATACTAAATGGGTTAGGTATTGTAAAATTACTAAGTGCAATTGAAAAACAAAGTTCTGATTTTAAGCTAGATAGAAACTGGACGAAAATTAAGAAAGACGTCATTGTCACAACTAATAACACATACAAGAAAAAAGACCAACCCTTGACACAAGAGAAAGTAAATTATGATCAAATAAACTCACACTAAAGAAATCCATCTCGTCCAGTTAGTGGTTCGTATCATTCTTCTACAACAAATTATACACATCCAGCTACTAACCAAGCCTTCAGCCACATCTATCCAGTAACTCCTCCCTGGAGCCATGCACTCCACCACACCCGCCCACCAGGCTTCCCAATCTTCGACACATGGAGCGACACACGAAGCCTCCAAATGGTCTCAACTGCCGCATATGCGATGGGGCCCCACCACTCACCCTCACAGAGAGTGGGTCACGGAAAACGCTCAAAGGTACTATGAACCACCCCCAAGAGCCCCACAGCACAGCATGCAAAGAGGACCTGGGATGAAGTGGAAGCATGACTTGGGATATCAAGCGCCCCGGCACATCACAATAGCCGAACCTGCGGAGGCCATATGGGAAAAGTACACGACTGACGCCAGACACACCGGTACCCAGACTCCATCACCACAATATTCCCGCTATAGAACACCTCGCTCGACCTTCCTACCCACATGAATGTCTTAACTGTGGTGAGTATAATCACCAACAGAAAATATGTCGGTATGACTATCGGGTGAGGTGTGCAATCTGTCATCAACTAGGACATAAGCAGACTCTGCAAATATTATAGACAATAGGGGGTTGGCGAAGAAGATATTGCCGGAGTTCTTACTACCATCTATAAAATGGATAAAGTCAAGGTAGATCACATCAATGCACAAAGTTTGTTAGCTAATAAGGAAGAGGTGAACCTACTCGTTAATGAGAGAGATACAGACATTCTATGTGTTAGCGAAACTTGGTTACCTCCTGAAATCCGTGACGAGCACATTGCTATTCCAAATTATGTTTCATATCGGCGTGATGCAGGAAGAGGAGGTGGTGTATGTATTTATGTCAGAGATGTATTTAAGGTTACCCCTGTAAACATCAACATTGCAAAGCCGAAAGGAATAGATGTGTGGGTATCGGTGCAAAGCAACAAGTTGCCTTCTGTGATAATCGGTTGCCTTTACCGCCATCCTAAATCTCTATCTGATATCCTACATTTGACTATATTGGAGATGTTTTAGATTTTATTAATTTTAGAAATAAGCCATTTTTCCTTTTAGGTGATTTTAATGACGATCTGTTATCAAATAGTAGTAAACTTCACCCATATCAACCCAATGACTACATATTAGTCCTTAAATTTACAGGTCCACTATTCATCGAAATTTTAGCGTATAGAAATCTCATATGAACTAACTAATTATGGAACATCTCTTTAACCTATAATTACGCAAGAACTTGTTTTCTTCAGTTATACCTACTAAATGCACAGAAAAGAAATGTTGCTGTTTTAACGTTTTCTGGGATTCTCTACCACTATGTTTCAGCCTGTATAACGTCGGCGTGACTGCAGCTGTGAGGGCATCACTCAGTCATTCGCTTCTTTGATGTTAGAGGAATCTCATATAACACTCATTTGCTCTACCACCTTGATTAGTTGCTCTCCAGGTCAGTACAAATCTGAGTGATTACATATGTAGTCATTGGGTATATATAGCAATATTGCATGCCCTCCCAATTTTTGTTCAATTTCAAATTACCTGATCTTCACATGACTTTCTCATAACACTACATGAAAAATAACAATAATATCATGATAATGGGTATACAACAAGGGAATGGGAGGAGTGGATTTGTTGGACAGCACTAGCAGATTACAGGTCTTCTATTCTTGGGAAGAAATGGTATGGGCACTGTTAGTCAATGCAATAAATATTGCAGTAGTATTCAGCTGGCGAGTTTATCAGTTAGCAACTGATAATGAATCAAAGCAGAAGGATTATAGAAGAACCTTAGCCACCATAATGCTGAAACAATCTCAACCAAGACTAAGTGCAGACTCACGGCCGGGACCTTCGGTATCTGTTCCTGAAGCAGTGAGAACTGACAACAGAAACCATTACCCAGAAAACTGTCCAGTTCGGCGATATGCTGTATGCAAAAAGAATTGCAGAATTCAGTGTATAAAATGCAAGAAGTTATTGCATTTGAATGTGTGTTTCCAGAGGTATCACGAAAAATAGTGGGTTGTATCGTTAGCATTGACCATTTTAGTTTCAAAGGATATATTGTACTTTGTCAAAAGCATCTACATACTATCTTTTTCTTTTTGTATGTAACGAGGACAAGAAATGTAGGTATTATGTTTCACGAAAACCATGTAAACAAGAAATTTGATTTGTTTCAAATACAAAAACATTGAAATCCAAACTTTTTCCATCACCACATTTAAATGTATTTATCGTCATTGATCATATGTTAATAGTATTAGATAATTTACATTATATATGAGATTTATACCAGCTGCAGAAACCTTGGAGAAACAGATACTTAGGAGATGTTAGGAATTTAACTAGGCAAAAATAAAACAAGTATAATGCTTGTAAATAAACCAAGTATAATGCTTACAAATAAGAATATATACGAATAAATATATTTAATAATAAATAAATAAATAGTAATGTTTCCTTAATAAATGAGACAGGTAAAATCAAATAGCTAATTAAGTAGTTGAAGTTTACGGGAATATAAGACAGAGGGCGTTGGTGGCGCGGTATATAAATCACGACCGGCGTTCCTCACGTTAGTCTCGTCAGTTTCACGTCCGTAACAAGTCAGTCTACCTCCACTACACTACCTTACTGCTACGAATTACTATATTCGGGCCATTCAAGAGAACTTTTTGCCTTGAAACCGCCAACTTCTGCTACCTCAGCTAAGTAGAATTATATTTTAGAACATAGATGTGCTAGGCAATTTTGTTGCAACAACTTTGAGCCGTAGGCATGTCTGTGTGATTGAAATAAGTGCTGCTTGGCTGGTTATGGCAGCCCTGTAACCACTGTCTAGTGCAGGTGAGGGTGGTTTCCTCTTTTATGATTCTCTTGGGTGTTTAATTATTGTGAAGGGTCACTGCTAATTTTACTTTTTCACAATAGAGAAGCATAATCGACATTGTGCCCAGTGATTACATATGGAGTCATGCTATTTTTCCTATAGTATGGTAAAAAATAAGAAAAATACGGCTGTATCTTTCTTAACTAAAGAATTTGCAACAACGTAGCAAAATTTATAAAGATTTTGAACATAATTAGGCATGTTGGGTGAATATGGGTTAAGCAAATAGTTTTGAATACAAAACTAGTCTCTTTAATCTCTAAGCCATGAAGGATCACGTCCACCTCTGCGACTCTGCTGGACACAGTAATTACTAATCAGCCAGACTTAGTGCTAGACTCCAATATAATTCCTTGTCCAGTAGCTGACCATGAATTAATCTCAGTAACAATAAACCTGAAGAAACCTAAGCGCCTGAGGGCCTGCCTACTATTAAAACGTTTCGTGAACTGAGATTCTACACTCCGGATGTCTTATATGATAACTTGCTGCAAGATATGCATAACTTGAATACCATTTTTACAACTGACAATGTGGACACACAAATTGATGTTTTTACCAAAATTATTAACAAAGCTATAATTGCAAGTGCACCCTTTATCACAAAAGAAGTTAAAAGGCTTTTCGCTCCTTGGATGGATGACAGTTTATGGTCCCTTAGACGCGAAAAAATAACATACATTTATTCTTGAAACGGGATTGGAATAATGATAATAATACTGATATGCGAAATAGATATAAAGACTTAAAGAAGCTGGTAAAAAGTTCACTTTATAGAACTAAGGCTGAATATTGTTACGCTGCCGCCTCCCCCCCCCCCCCCCCTGTCCACACACAGCTTCCACGGCGACGACAGGTACTCTTCTTACCAACAGTGTCACCCTCAGGACAGCATACAGGACGGGTCGGCAGCAGACAGGGATACTCGTGTAGGTTCGTGGCTAGCAAGGGGAGCGAGGTAACAGACCCACAGACCCCAAACTTAGCTACTCAGAGAGGCAGGAATGCAGTTAAGGGCACGGCACTACTTCCTTAGTTTACTAACACACAAGAGAGTAAATACAGGATGGCACACAGTACTTAACACCACAACACAAACAGGGCAGGATCGCGTCCTGAGGGAGAGCGGGGCAGGCAGGCGTCCTCTCACTCTCCTCATTGGGCTGCAACTGCCTCCGCTGGGATCACCCTCCGGTCGCCCAGCAAAAACTCCCTTTCCTTTGTATCGCTCCTCTGGCCGCGTCTCTCTCTCCCCTGTCCCTTCTACTGGCCAATCAGGCACAAGATATCCACCTCTGGCCGCAAACTCCGGCCATCTCTACCACTTCCACACCAATGTTAGCGTTACCAATCTGACAGTGTTACCACTGCTATCTTCACACTGGGAGTTACCGCAACAATATTATAACAAAGAACTGGAAAACAACACACCAAATATGAGAGCAATTTGGAAAATTATAAAGGAACTGGCCCTAGATTCCACAAGTAAGGAACCTACAGCTCTCGGAGAAGATAAAGAATAGTTGACATCTCGGGCTAATAGTTTTAACACCTTTTTTGCAAATGTTGGTAAAGCAACTTATAATGAATGTAAAAAGAACATTCCTAACGACACTAATTTATGTCATCCAAAATTAGATAGCAGCACATATCCCCATTTCTTTCGAGCTCAGCCTACTGATAGTGATACAATAATTTTAATAATTAAACATTTGAAAAATTGTGATTCGTATGGCTGTAATGGTATACCCTTACGATTTTTGAAGGACTCTCTGCCAGTTCTCATTCCTCATCTGACATGTACGATAAATACCTCTATCGTGAGAGGGACCTTCCCTTTACTTTGGAAGCAGGCAACAGTGGTTCCAATCTATAAGACCGGTGATGCTACCGAGCCCATAAACTACCGAGCAATATCCATCTTACCTGTAGTGTCAAAAATTTTAGAAAAGATATTTGCATATCAGTTGACAAAATATCTCAAAGACAATGTTATTAAGTATATCTCAACATGGCTATCGAAGTCACCTTTCAACTGAAACAGCGCTGATGTCGTTCAGTAACAAATTGTATGATAATATTGACAAAAAGAAAATTTCTCTAGTTACTCTATGTGACTTGTCTGAAGCTTTCGATAGCGTGCGTCACGAAATTTTAATAACTAAGCTTCATAAGCTAAATATCAATCACTTTTGGTTAGACAGCTATTTAAATGAGAGATTTCAGTGTGTGCGTATGGGAAAGACGCTCTCTGATAAGTTGAAAATTACATTCGGTGTTCCTCAGGGATCGGTGCTGGGCCCAATTTTATTTCTAATATGAGGCGTCCAGAGTCAGAGGGGCGAACCGACCAAAACAAAAGTGGGAGAAAAACGCGGTCAAAGTTTTGCAACTTTAATTCTATCGTATTTTTGTATGTAAACGCCTTATTATTCAATACTACATCTAATATACTAAATTTGTACCCGTTCAATCTTCCGAGACCAGAGAAAATCATCTAAATCAATTTTTAATCTGTAAAAAAACGAGTATAAAATTACCCACATTTTCTATTATAATAAAAATGCAACATAGACATAAAAAAAACATATGTAATAAAATGCTTGCAAAAAGATAAAAATAAAGTTATAGAATACCCATTTGCAGATTTTAATTCCTAATGCCTTTAATTGTTAGTCAAAAAAAAAAAAAAAAACGAAAAGTTGGGATTTTTTCTTTGTTATCACTGAACTGCGGAGGTATTAATAACATTATTTAATAATCTTAATGCTAAAATTAATTTGATTAGGTACTCACCATTGTGTGGAGTGGTCAGAAGGCTTGTGGTGGTGGTAGTTTTGGGTGGGGGTGGTTGGGGAGTAACCCATTCAGCACAGGTTGGAGACAGAAAACAGGCATAGATAGGTGGATGATAGAGTGAGAGATAGATAGACAGATAGATAGAGAGAGAAGAAGGTAGGGAGAAGAAGATGGTGGGGAAAGGAGGAAAGTGAGAATTAGATAGATAGAGAGAGAGGTACTGAAGGGGTTACAGGGCAGCTGGGAGCCGTGGCGTGGTTGCTACGGGCCGTGTTATTGGTCGAGCGAGGAGGTAAATACAATGCCGCGCGCTGATTGGCTGGTCGGGCGGGAGGAGGTTCGCCTCTCTGTTTCTACGAAATCGGAGTTGGTCGGCCGGCCAGACGCGAAAAAGTAACCCAAACTAAACCTTCTATTACTCCTCTATAAGATAGCTTTTCGTGTTGTAACTTGTATACACATAGAGAGGAGGGTTTGGCCCTTCGTGATCCGTAGCTAACTCCAAACCGATAAAAGTGGTCGGTTCGCCCCTCTGACTCTGGATGCCTCATATATGTAAATGATCTAACACAGTATATTTCCGACTGTTTTGTATTACAATATGCTGATGACACACAGTTCATACATACTGGAAGCATTGACAATATTGATGACCTTATGTATGTACAGAAGTGCTGCTACTTTTAAAATTGCTAAAAATTATTTTAATGCAAATGGATTGTTACTAAACATAAAGAAAACGCAATGCATGTTTATAGAAAACAGAGGACATATTTCAAAAATACTTCCTAACACTTGTTTAAAGGTTGACGGAAGCGAAATAGCCCCGAGTAAAACACAAAAAAATCTTGGAATCAATTTTGATACGTACTTGACGTTTGAAAACCATGTAAATAATATCACGAGGAAGAATCTCGGTACGTTAATGTATTTAAATAGAATTTAAGATAATCTGAGTCCTCATGCAAGAACTATTGCTACTACTTCCCTAATACTGAGCTCAATAAACTACGGAATGGTCTATTTATGAAAATCGGCAGCCACCAGATGTCACTGGCCGGTAAGAGATAGCTGAGCCAAGCAAGATATTAACTATCGCGATTTTTCTGTACTTAACCAAGCAGCTGTGTGGCATCGTATCATTATGTACAAGTGAAGTAATATAATAGCATTTTAGCAGTACACTGGAAATCGTATACCGTGACGTATCTTGAGAAACAAGGACCAGAATGTTTAACATATGGCAATTCCATTTCACATTGTTCTTACAATTATGAATAAGATTAAATTAATATTGCGTTGTTCACCCGTTTAGCATAATCAGTGTGCACTATTCAGCTAGAAAAGTAGTCGTTTAGAGTGTATCAGTCTCCATTTTGACGAATATCAAATTGAGGCAAATCTTGCCACTTTTTAGGGTCCTCACAGCTGGCAACATGCATGGTCTTCTCAGCCCTGCAGCCTCAGACATCACACCTCTACATATGCCTGCAGTGGTGAAGAGGAAAGTGTGTGTTGCAGCAAGTGGTGGTCTGTGTGTCTGTGTGTCTTTTAAAAGGTGTTTCCAGTACTTAGCCTTGATTCTGCCATGGTACATGCACTGTCAGCTTAGATAATGGAATCAGTTACTACTCCAATCACCTCCACTCCTTATGTTTTCACTCTTACTTGGGCTTACTTGCTTGCTTGCATGCTTGCTTGTCATCTTGGCCTGCGCTGCGTCCCACTGGAGATGGAAAGCCTCAGTGACAACCCACAGCCCACAGCCGACAGCCAGCGGAGCTTAACCTGGGGAGACGGGTTCCCACTGAAGGCATGGCTGACCGAGCTGTCAAATCAGCGATTGTTCCACGAGACCGATTCGGGGCCTATTACTAGCATAGTCCGTCAGCGTCAACTGCGGCTATATGGGCATGTGGCGCGATACCCGGAAGCCGACCCTGCTTGTAGGGTTGTTTCCGTAAGGGACAACCCGACTTGGAGGAGGCCTAGGAGATGCCCACAGAACTCTTGGCTGCGGCAAGTCGATGCTTCCTGCTGGGAGTTACTCGGTATAGGAAGGGAGCCTGTATGGAGACTCGCGAGGCGTGACCGCCAGGAGTGGCGCCGTAGGGTAGGCGAGGCAACGCGGCCCCCGGCGTATGCCCCCCATGACTGATTGATATACTCCCTATTTAAGTTCTTCCTGAGTCTTCTTGCTTCCTTAATATCCTCATTCCACCAAGGCTTATTTTTTTCCCCACTCATCCTAACATACTCTATTTCACTCACACCTGCACTCCTCACATTTCCAATCAACTTTTCATTCAGCTCATCCACATCCTGGACACTTTCAACATTCCACGTTTTTCCACTCAAACATAGCTGAAAAATTTCCCAGTCTGCATCCCTCAATCTTCACTTCCTCTTTTTTTCCTTTACTTTCACCTCACTTTTTCTACCAATCATACATTCCACAACAAGCATATTATGATCAGACACACCATCAATCACTCCATCCTCGTCTATCCACATCAGGGCCACACTTTCACTCATCTTTCCATTCACCAACACATAATCCTTTGCTCTTGATCTTGATCTTGCTGCTATAGGTGGCTGGCTGGCTCGGGATTGCTCAAGGATTCAATTATAATATCCTTGGGACTGCTCAAGGATTCAATTATAATATCCTTGGGATTGCTCAAGGATTCAATTATAATATCTTTGGGACTGCTCAAGGATTCAATTATAATATCTTTGGGACTGCTTAAAGATTCAATTATAATATCCTTGGGATTGCTCAAGGATTCAATTATAATATCCTTGGGACTGCTCAAGGATTCAATTATAATATCCTTGAGACTGCTCAAGGATTCAATTATAATATCCTTGGGATTGCTCAAGGATTCAATTATAATATCCTTGGGACTGCTCAAGGATTCAATTATAATATCCTTGGGACTGCTCAAGGATTCAATTATAATATCCTTGGGACTGCTCAAGGATTCATTTATAATATCCTTGGGATTGCTCAAGGATACAATTATAATATCGTTGGGATCACTCCAGGGCCAGCAAGCCTTTAGATCGGCGAATCCTGTAGAAGAAAAACAAACAAACAAACATAAACAGAAAAAAAGAAAAAACAGTATCTTGCACATTAATTTTCCCTACATCTAGTACGCTACATTTTCTCCATAAGCTCCTTCACTCACATCTTCAATCATTCTTTCATTCGTCTCTCTACACAGTCTCAGCAGCAGCAACACCATCCATTCCCTTGCTGTCTTCTCCACTCTTTCATCCCAACTATGCCCTAACTCACTCAGTCAGAATCACTTGCATCATCCCCATCCTGTCTCTTTCATACTTCTCACACTCGGTACTACATGTTGCTCCACCGACTGACTCATCCTCTCCCATGCCATACATCAGCTGGTACACTTTTTTGCGGGACTCAAACCTTCTATAATTTCTCTTATTCACATTCATACACTGCGTCCTATATAGCTCGGAAGAGAAGGTCACCACACAGGCTACCATCATACCACCTCTCATACATTAGGGTGTCTTTCTCTTTGTACCATTCAATAATACTCTTTCGTTCTATAGTACCTTTCTTCTTCCATATATCCAGTCCCACACACTTCACCTCTCTGTCTATCTCACTCTTCCACTTCCTCACATCCCATTCAGCTCCCACTCTATGTACCTCTTGTCACGATCCATTCACATTCATCTTGGTTTCTCCCAGCCATCCTCCTCCCCCACACCACTTGCAATCCATTCCTCTCTGTCATCCTCATGCATTTCTTCCTCCATTCGCTTCCACTTTCATTTCACAGATACACATTTCTTGCTATTCTTTTATCATCCATTCTTTCCAACCAAACCTTATACCTGAGTGTTGCTTTTATTAATCTTTTTCTAAAAGTGCTCCAACCCATGTCACCTCTCAGAACTTCTAATGCTGTGTGCCTCGGTGCGTTCAGTGCCATCCTATAGCTACTCTGTTCTGCGCCACTTTTAGCCTGTCAATCCCATTTTCATTCCAAGCAGTCACATCCATACCATACATTATGCTCGGCACAGCCACACTCTTCCACAGTTCTCTCAGCACATCATATTTACTCTCTATAATCTTTGCTGCACTCCCTAATCTTCCAACCCATTGGTTAACCAAGCTTATCTTTTCATTCTTTGCTTTTTCACACCCATTTAGACTAACCCACATGCCCAGGTAATTATATTCCTTCACCTGATTCAGCTCATTTACTCCTATTCTCCAAGAATGTGGAATGAATGTAAAGTGACTGTTGCACAAGGGAGGATACAAAAATGAGTTGAAGAACTATAGGCCAATTGCATTATTAAATACAGTAGGTAAGGTGTTCAGTTCAGTGTTGAATGAGAGACTGTGTAAATGGATTGAGCGAGTTGGAGTGTTAAGTGAGGAGCAGAATGATTTCCGTGGGGAGAGGAGAACTGAGGATAAAATATCCGTAGTGAATGAAATGGCTGAAATGAAACACGGAAAAGATAGTCAAGACGTAATGCATTGTACGTACTCGTCTAGTCGGCGCACGCAGGCAATGTGGTGACCCGGGGAGTGGCAGCATGACCACAAGACAGTGTCCGCTGGCTAGTATTCCCACTTAACAGTCCCAGCCATCCCCCTGCAAGCCAGAACTCAACTCACGACACTTGGGATATGGTATTCGTCACTCTCAACACACCCATCCACGCTCGGCTCACAACCGAGAGGCCCGGCTTCGAGTCGCGCCGGGCGCGGCGAGGCAAATGGGCAATCCGCTAAAGAGTATCTAGTCCCTGTTCACCCACACAGCAACCAGTAAGTACGGGATGTAACTCGAGTGGTTGTGGCCTCGCTGTCCCGGTGTATAGTGTGTGATGTGGTCTCAGCCCTACAGACTCGAAGATGAGCTCTGAGCTCGCTCCGAAGGGAAAGGCTCGCTGAGTGACCAGCAGGCGACCGTGGTGAATAACACACACGAGAGAGAGAGAGAGAGAGAGAGAGAGAGAGAGAGAGAGAGAGAGAGAGAGAGAGAGAGAGAGAGAGGTCAAGTAATGTTTGGCAAAGCTCAAACCAGACAAGCAAATCAACACACAATTGTCAACAGACTGGCATAACGATGAGCCTAACCAGGTTGCGAGGGAGATGCGTGGGAAACTGGAGAGAGCAAGGACTACAACTATCATGAGAGGCGGAAATGGACACCTGACTACCTAGTGAGTGATGAAGGGGGTGGGGGGGGGCGGGACGGAGAGCGAAGGGGGGTGGGGGTCATGTAAGTGGAAATTAATGGGAGGTGTGGGGAAATGGAAGCTAATGGGACCTATGGGAGTATGGTAATGGTGGTGGTGATTTATATAATGGGAGAAGGAACTACTACTACTACTACTTCTACTACTACTACTACTACTACTACTACTACTACTACTACTACTACTACTACTACTACTCTAACAACAACAATAGTAATTCTCTCTCTCTCTCTCTCTCTCTCTCTCTCTCTCTCTCTCTCTCTCTCTCTCTCTCTCTCTCTCTCTCTCTCTCTCTCTCATGAAGTGATTCGAAGCACTGAATTCTTGGAAAACAGTCGTGGTGAGAGAGCAAAGCGTTTCTCAATACTGACTTACGGTATTCAGTACTATTTTGATTCTTACTGCTACTATTACTACTGCTGCTGCTACTACTACTACTACTACTACTACTACTACTACTACTACTACTACTACTACTAGTACTACTAGTACTACTAGTACTACTACTACTACTACAACTACTACTACTACTACTAGTACTACTACTACTACCACTACTACTACTACTACGACTACTACTACTACTACTACTACTACTACTACTACTACTTAACACTTTCCCTTGGGTTTGCTTTGACTTTCGTATTAATAAACCGACACAAAGTTTATTTTGTGTTTATTTAGTTATTTTAAAACATTGTGTTAGCTAAAGGTTGTTGTTATATGTGCTTTTTTTAATGATGTTTTTCTATTTTTCTCGTTTGTTTAGATTTAGTTTACTTTTATCTTGTTTTAATCTATTTTTCTATTTTTATCTTGTTTTTTTATCAATCTTTGTCATCTCAAAGCATTATGTTAGGTAAAGGTTATTATATTATGTCCTCTTTTAATGATGCCTTTCTTTCTTGTTTGTTTTGTTAGATTTTGTGTTTTTTTTTATTTTATTGTTTTTTATCAGTCTTTCTCATCTCAAGCCATTTTATCATTTTTTGTTACCTTTTCTCCCACCGACTGGCGAGGCTCCGCTAAGCTTTCAGGATGTATATTTTAGTCCCCGCTCGTGACGTCACGCAGCGCCACCCAATCAATGAATGAGGCGCATCATTCTGTTCAACTTCCCAGCAGTAGCCTGAGTGAGTAGCCTCGCGGAGTGTAACATCAGTGTGTGTGTGTGTGTGTGTGTGTGTGTGTGAGGCATTTCCTTCCCAAACCCGGGGCTAGAGATTGGCAGGACAGCATTACCAGGGTGAGTTGCATTCCCAAGGGTTCCTTCCTCTAACTGCCAACCAACCAACCTGCTAATCTGCCTTCACTGGCCTCACTGCGCTCACTGGCCGCTAAGCTGTGTGTCATGAGGGCATTTTCTGGTCATGCACCCAAACCTGCGTTGTTTGTTATGCAGACCGTGCGTGACACAGTCAGTGTCAGGGTTTGTCATGATCCACTTATACTTGACTGACTTGATTCATTGGTAAGTCAGCCTTCACGACACTATATTATACTGTAGTAGTACATGCACGATTCACTATAATGGCGTCTGGCGTCTGGTAAACAATTGCCAGTTTAAAGAGTAGGCTAGTGTAGGCTAGCAGCAGCTAATAGTGGTGGCAATGAAAGAGAAGTAACTATGTATAGCGGGGCAACAGTAAGGCCAGCAGCAGGCTAAGTGGCAATGAACAACTACCGCTCGCAGGAAACACTTGACTATTAGTTCTATTACACTGAGTACCTACACAGTACACACTGTACGCCATTGGTCCCATCATGTCATATGTGCAGAACCAACAGCTTTCCATTACCACACTGTAGCCATCCACATGCAACAATACATCATCATCATCATCATCATCATCATCATTATTATTATACGTACAAGGCCAGCAGGCCCACCAGGATAACAACACAACGCGCACCTCACTACTACCCACCGACCCACCCCACGTCACGGGGAAAACATTACAATATTATACAGTAAGGAGGATTGAGACTCGATTTGCCCCCCGCCCTCCCTCCCACACCTCTCTCTCTCTCTCTCTCTCTCTCTCTCTCTCTCTCTCTCTCTCCACGACCGTTTTCAAAGGCCACGCAGATGAATAGTGTTTTTTTCCCTTTTTTTCGCTCTCACCCTAACCTGGGAATCAGGCCTTTTTTTAATCTCAATGTGTTTAATTGTTTTTTTTTATTTACATTTGTGTTTGTATTGATTTTTTTATGTTTGTCATTTTATTTGTATAATTTTTATTCACACACGCTTCATTCCCACTGGGTGCCAACTCCTACCACAAAACTATTGTCCTTTGTCAGGGCAGTGGGCTGGTGGGGGGGGGGGAAGGGACAACACTCAAGCACACAGGGTGGCTACGTTGTATTGCTGCGTATTGCTTATACACAAGAAAGAGCACAAATTCATATCGAATCACGCAGGATGGAAATCCTACACACTTTCCTACTTTTGTTGACATTATTATATTTGGTGAAAAATGTACACCGTGCATCATACCTAACAAATATACACATAAGTGACAACTCTCTGATTAAATTGGTGTCAGTGAGGTACTAAATCCTCCTCAGTGTGTCGACCACAGGGCGAGGACCTGGTATAATGTACACACACACAAACACAAACACACACGTGGTAATATTAGCGTAAAGTGTTGTAGTGTATTGAAGTCTACATTATACTTCAGTACAGTATATTACAGTACAGTACAGTGTAGTTCCAAGATGTTCACCACACCACATCACACCATACCACACCACACCACACCACACACTGAACACTGTACTGACGACACCAACCACTAACCACACCACACTACACTACACAACAGTGTACTTACCAGGTGTTCAACACACACACACACACACACACACACACACACACACACACAGTGCAGCCTATCTTCCAGCTACCAGATTGTAATGGAACTCAACACACAGTGAGGCCTAAGTTTCCCCCACCAGATGTAATACACACACAGTTAGTTAGTTAGTTTATTGACCACAGCAAGCTACATAAAATGATGACAATAGTAATTAGTACATTAGGTTTGCACTATTATTTACAGGTTTTAGATTTCCACTTGTAGTCCATATTCTTTAAGAAAAGTAATTCTTGTCTGTTGATACATAAGTAGTGGCCTTCAGTTTTGTTAAAAAAACTGACAGTATGTTATGGATTATTTCACAAGTCACATTAGGTTCAAAGTTTTCTGACAATAATTCCTCCAAATTTGTGAATCCGTAAGTGTCTTTGGTATGTTGTGTAAATGGACAGTCCTTTACCACGTGTCGTTCCGTTTGTACCGCACCACACTGACATAGACGCTCTTCCAGCGGTAATCTTCCTCGGCCACGTCTGTTCCATCGTCCACTCTCGCAGGCCAGTGCGTGCCCGCTCACTCGGAACTTAGTGAAAGATGTTCTGTGTGTTTCCTTAATCGTATGTTTCGCTGTGTATACATAATGAAGTGATCCATCCGGGTTAATGTCCATATATATTCTTCGTCTTGAAGATCGACTGTTTCTCATGTCACTTAATACATTGTTTCTTATTTCACTGATATCTGTTACATCACTGTCGAGAAAGTGTCGAATTGATCGTCCTATCACAGTATTCATATCCATTATCATCCTGATCACAAAACTCAATGGGTCATCATCATAATTAGATCTCTCTTGCAACATAGAACGAAAAAATATATGTTGTCTATTTTGTACAAGGTCTCCTAAACGTGGATAGCCCGACTCAGCATAGCAAACATCATTACATGTCGACCTTCTTACGCCCAGCAGCTGTTTCAGGTACCAGTTGTACAGTTTTGACATAGGTTTTATATCTGCGCCGATATATGGATTCGCATCCATATATCAGTGATGACATGAGAGCTGCGTCGAAGACTCGCTTTTTAACTACAAATGGTACATCGTTATTCTTTTTGATAAATGAAACAAACTTTAATACATGTGGCATTTTTAAGGCAGCCTGGGTCTTGACGGCGGATGAGACAGATCCACTGCTGGTGAAGGGGGAACCCAAGTAGACATATTCATCACATTTCTCTATTATTAAGTCATTCACCATCAACGGCTCTGCGTCTGTTTTTGTGCCATTGATAACGAAAAATTTGGTCTTGGATTGCTTAACTACCATGCCATATTCTGTACAGTACTGGTGAAGTAGAGATATTTTACTTAGCATGCCTCGTCTTGTAGTTGCTAATAGTACTGTATCGTCCATAAGGACCAAGACGTGTAGCCACTATAAAAAACCATCATATCCACATCCTTCTTTAATCATACAGATGAGATCATTGACAAAGATAATGAAAAGGAGGCACGATGTTGGTGACCCTTGTCTTACGCCTATAGAAATGAGGACTAGCGATGTTCCGACCCAGCTCTCCGGCACACAGTACATAGCAGCCAGAGCGCATAGCATTACACTCCCACATCCTAGCCGCAGTAAAACTCTAAATAACATACTTCTAGGAACTCTGTCGTAAGCTTGAGAAAAGTCTATGAAGGTAACAAATAACTTGAACTTTTCCTTTTTGCCGTGTCACATAACAGGCGTAAGGATACTATGTGTTCCAGGCATCCTCTCTTTTCTTGGGCACCGGCGTGTTCTCTGAAAGGCTTAAACCAAAGTTTTAACCGTGAACACATTACCATATCATAAAGTTTTGCTAAACTGTTGATCACATTAATTGCTCTATAGTTTTTTACGTTTCTTCTATTGCCTTTCTTAAAAACTGTAAACAACTTTGCCTTGGACCATGTTGGAGGGTACGTTTGGGAATGAAATACAGCATTAAAGATATTGGTAAAAAGCAAAATCCACTCGGCAGGTAAGATTTTGAGGATGCCTGGCGACACACCATCTGGTCCACTAACTTTGTCTGATTTATGCATATAAATTTGTTGTTTGACCTCTAATGGAGTAATGATATCGGCTAGTATGGGAATATTTACATTTGTGGCGTAATCATCGGGACGAAGCCTCTGACTGATCGGAGGATTGAAGCTTCTCTCATAGTGTTCTTTAAATTCGGTATAACTTGAGCATAACTCATCCTGCTTTGAATGTTCAAATTCTCCTTTCCAATTTATTGCCTTCCAAATATTGCGGTCATCATTATTTTCCAATAGTCTTTCCCATCTACCCAGTGTACTGTTCATATCTCATGTGAGAGCCTTCCTTTTACTACTCTTTGCATTCTGGTATAGGACCTCGGTTACGTGTTTTATGACATCATCAGTATTTTGTCCTAATATAGAGATATCAGTGTTGTCCAAATTGTGTAAAAACAATGTCTCATCAATCATATTCACTCTAAGAGGTTTAACACATTCTCTGTTAGTAAGTGACATTCCAAGGTTAACTGCTCGTTCTCCCAGGTGATAGGCACGATTGAGGAGATCCTCCACATCCACATATGGCAATGACACTTTAACACTCACCGGTGCGTGATCTGATGGAAGAGATTCATCATGAAGCACTGAGAACTCCTCCACCATGCCCACCGCCGCTGAACTCACTACACATACATCTAACTCAGATATCCATACTCCATTCTTTCTAAATGTTTTTCCTCCGTGAATATGTTTGTATGGAGGTTTGAGGTTATTCACTACAAATGATTTACACTCCTTACATATGCTTGACAGTATAAAGGCATTATCATTAGGTAGTGGCACATCATCGGCTATCTGTGAGTACGTATATCCAGGTAATCCTACGACCTCTGGCAGTTCGAGCACGGAGCTTTCGAGCCTTGTATTCATATCTCCGAATATAAAACACCTTTTGCATGCACCGTCCGACATTATTTTCTCCTGAATAGACGAAAATGACTCATGTGAATAGTACCTAGAATCACACGGAAGTATATATAGCAAAAACCAAAGACACAGTCTGGAATGCCACGCAACTGAATCCAGATCTGATCCTCTATATTTGTGTCCACACTCGAGATAAGTTTCGAAACATGATTCTTGATAAATAACACCGTACCACCTCTCTCACTTGATCCACGTACAGCACTCCTATAAGTTACATATCCAGGAAGTGAAATAGACGATGGCGTCTTCATCTCATTTACACTGATCACATCATAGCGGTACAAAAGTTCTTTTACATTGTCTTTCTCTAATTTAGTTTTCACACCGTTTAAATTCCAAGATATAATGCTTACTGTTCTTACTTGCTGTGGTCCTCCTAAAAATACTGCACGTTCCATGAGTCGATCACGGTCTCATTTCGGTACAGCTTCCTCTCTCGAAAGTCCAGGCGTATGACACACCCAGCATTCTCAGGCCGCTCCTTTTCTGCTTTTTCTGCGTCATGAAGCCTCTTCCATTCCTTCCTGATACTGGGGTGGAGGTCCTTTTTAACGAAAATTCTATTGAATTCCCTTCCTGCTGCCTTGAGTAGATTGGTCTTGTCCAGGATCCTGTCTCGGACTAGCTTGCTGGCCACCGTCAGCAGGATGGGGCGCCGAGTGCTGGAGTTGGCGTCGCCTCGGGTACCCAGCCTCCGGTGTGACTTAATCTCCTCACGGACTTCCATGCACTCCCAGATCTTACTTAGTTTATCTTCTTCAGATGTTTCACCTGCTATAGTTCCATTCTCTTCCGGGACTCCTGTAATGATAATGTTGTTTTCCCTCTCCTTACGATCCAGGAATTCTAGATACCGCTGTTGCTTGACAATGATGTCTGCTTGTTTGTCTACCTGACGTTGCAGCTCGTCATACCTTTTATTGATGAAGCTGTCAGGGGCAGTAATGGTTTGTTTCAGGTCCGCTGTTTCAGAGACAAGCTCATTCACCTTCTCCGTCAGGTTGCGGACAAGTCCCTCATTCGGCTCCGGTACCGTCAAAATGCTCTCGATTAGTTCTTCCTTGGTCAATCTTGTCAGCTGGTTACGCTGCAGTTTCCTGAGGTTAATCAGAGACTTCGCCATCGCTGCACACAATGTTCAGTGCGAATAAAATGCTTGATCGGAACCGAGATGGCACTAGTACGAATACGTGGTGGACACTGGCTGTTCCCAGGTGAGTGCCGCTGTCTAGAGGTAAGGTTGTCCTCCTATGTTGCTGTTTCCTTTTTTGTGGTAATTTGTGTTAAAACGCAGGAAGTAAGTATGGTTTTTACAAGGAGGAAGGTGTGTAAGAAGTGTAGCTTTACCGGAAGGGTGAATATGGATGAGCTATGTGGTGACTGTGCGAAGAAAGGAGATGATAAGTGCGGGGTGTGTGACTAGGTGGCGAAGAAGAACGCCAAAGCGTTGGTTTGTGACCTGTGTGAGAAGTGGATACATGCCCAGTGTGTGAATATAAGAGACCGTCTATATGAGGAGATGGAGAGGGAGAAGGAGTTTCCCTGGGTCTGCACAAAGTGCTTGACCCAGGCGAAGAAGAACCGAGAGGCTATTAAGAAGGGCTATGATGAAAGGGAGAGACTGATGAAGGACCAGCAGAAGCTGGAGCAAGATATTAAGGGCCTGAGAGAGAGTCTGGGAGCGGTGGAGCGCGAAAACAGGTCCCTGAGGGAAAAAAACAGAGAACTGGAGAAGGCACAGATAGCTGAGGGCAGCAAGGTTGCTGCAGAAACAGCAGAGGATGGTGTGGAGGCCAGCGAGACTGCGGTGGAGGCCAGAACATTAGGTACTGACCCTGCAGTGCATAGAGAGGATATAAAGATTACAGGCTCTAACAAGGAGGGGAGGGGGAAAGGATCTGACCCCCAGGCCAGGCAGGACCCCGAAGTGGCAGGTGTGGCAGCGCCACAGTTAGCTGAGGCTAAGGAGGGTACGGAAGGAAGTGGGAAGGCAGTCCCCAACCCAAGTGTGGACACCCCTACAGGGAAGGAAAGGTGGCCAATAGTGTGTGTAGGGGATAGCATGATAAAGAATATACGAAGGCATATGGTGATGAAAGGGGAAAAAAGCCAACTAGTGAGCCTCAGCGGTAAGGGAATCGAGGAGGTCACAGAGGTAGCCAGAAGGAGTATGAGTGGCCTTGAAGAAGGCATGCTCATACTCCAGGGGGGAGGAAATGGTCTCAGGCAGCTGGGACCAGAGCAGACTGTTAAAAAGATCATTGAGTGCGTGGAGGAAATTAAGGTGAGAAAAAAAGTTCGAGTAGCAGTTGTAGGAATCCTAGGTAGACCGAAGGAGTCCAGAGGGTATGAGGAGCTGAGGAGGGAAACCAATAGGCTACTACAGCAGGAGGTTGTAAAGATGAAGATGGAGTACTGTAAACATGAAGGAGACTATGGCGTGAGTTTCATGAACATGGACGAGGTCCTGCCACCAGACGTGTATGGCAGGGACGGGGTACACCTTAACAGGGAAGGGGATAGGTTAATGTGTAAAAGATTCCTGGAGTGGGTTACAGCAACAGAGAGGCTGTGTAGGATGCGAGAGGGGAAGAGGGAGTGACTGGTAAGCGAGGGTGTCTGTCTTAGAATAGGATGTGTAAATGTAAGAGGGTGGAATGTAGGAAAAATGGATGACCTCAGCAGGGAACTGAGTGAGTGGAATGTGCATGTGCTGGGCGTGACCGAAACACAGCTGAGAGAGAGAGTAGAACTTAAGTCAGATAGCTATTGTATGATTGGAAAAGGTAGAAGTAAGCAGCAGAGAAAGGGGGTGGAGTAGGAGTTTTAGTCAGGGTAGATGCGGATGTAGATGTAGAAGAGTTAAATGTAGGTGAGTGTGAGATGAGTGAGGATGTAATGGCAGTGAGACTTGAGTACACAGCAGGGAGAGAGAGAGAAAGTGTTATGGTAATTGTGTGTTACATGACTGTGGAAGGAGTAGAAGCAAGAATGGAGAATGAAAGGAAATATAGAATTATTGAAAGGTTAGTACAAGAACATAAGAATGAGAGAGTAATTGTAATGGGGGATATGAATGGACATATAGATATACTAGGAGAAGAAGTCAACAGGAATGGACAGCTGCTATTAGATTTTGCCGAGGTGAATGAGCTGGAAATACTGAATGCAACCGTGGCGGAAGGGAAAGTAACATGGAGTGATAGGCAGAGTGAATCGGTTATTGACTACATGGTGGTGAATGACAGAGCCAGAGAATGCGTGAAAAACATGTGGGTAGATGAGGAGAGAGTGGTTGATGTGGCGAGCGACCATAATATTCTAATACTAGAATATGAGTGTGAAAAACAGAGAGTAAATGAGAATGTAGAGAAGAAGAGAAGGTGGAAAATTAGAGAGGCTGACTGGGATAGATTTAGAGAAGTTATAGGAGACATAGAATGGAAGACTGGTTTGAGTGGCCCGCAGGCAGAGAGAGGAGTGGATGAGTGCAATAAAGATCTAATTAGGAAACTTACCAGAGCAGCAGAGGATACCATAGGTAGGACAAAACCAAGAGATAATGTTCGAGGAAGTAAGAGGAAGAGTTGGTGGAACAGTGAAATAGATCAGGCAAGGAAGGAAAGGAGGCAGCTAAATAGGAAATGTAGAAGACTTAAAAGGAACAGAGAAAACAGTGAGGAAGAGAGAAGAGAGTATGATAGAGTGTGGGAAGAGTATAGGATTAAGCAGAGGGAGGTGAAACGGTTAATCAGGAAAGCCAAAGGGGATGAGGAGAGAGAAAAGGTTAAGGAACTTAGAGAAATGGGTGAGGAGGGGGGTAAGGAATGGTATAAGTTTATGAGAGGAGAGGAAGGTAGGAAAATGGAACGGGTAGAAGAGCTGATAGTGAATGACAGGAGGGTAAGAGAGAGAGGGGAAAAAATAAAAGTGGTAGAGGAGTACTGGAAGGATATTGGAGGTGTGAATGAACCAGATAGGGCAATAGGAAACACAACCTTAGGTAAGAAAATAGAGGAAGGAATGGATGAAGAAATCAGCATGGATGAGATTGAAAGGTATGTCAGAAAACTAAAGAGGGGGAAGGCCCCAGGTAGAGATGGGATCCCAAATGAGTTCTACAGAGAGGGTGGCCAGGGAGTGATTGAGGGACTGCATGATTTATTTGGTAAGATTTGGAGGGAGGAGAGAGTGCCTGCTGTTTGGAACGAAAGTAGAGTGACTCTTATACATAAAGGAGGCAGGAAAAGTAGGAAGGAAATTAGGAATTATAGACCAATAGCAGTGTGTGATACAGTGTGCAAGATTTTCTGTGGAGTGCTGAATGAACGACTGAGTGAAGTGATAGAAAGAAATAAGGTAATGGGTGAGGAGCAGAATGGTTTCAGAAAGGACAGGAGAGGTGAGGATAATATGTTCGTAGTGAATGAAGTGATAGGGAGGGCGAGGAAGGATGGCAGGAAGAAATATCTAGCCTTTCTAGACATAGAGAAGGCATATGATAGAGTAGATAGGAGAATGCTGTGCAAGGTATTAGATGAAGTTGGTGTGAGTGGGAAGATAGTTAGGATCATTAGGAGCATGTATGAAAATACGAGAGCTGTGTTTAGTATGGGTGATTTGGAGACTGGGTGGGTAAGCAGTAAGAGAGGAGTGAGGCAAGGCTGTGTCCTTTCCCCCTTACTATTTAGCCTGTAAGTGGAGGAGATGGCAGCGAGAGTGAGACGAACAGGATTAGGAGTGAAAGTTGGGGATGATGTACTAAGCATCCTGCTGTATGCGGATGATGTGGTGGTCCTTAGTGAGCATCATGCTGAGCTGCAGGAGATGCTGAATGCCGTGACAGAGTATGGCAGAGATTTTGACGTTAGGTTCAGTAGGGAGAAGAGTAAGGTATTGGTAGTGAATGGTGATGCGTCAGATAGGGACAGGACATGGATGCTGGGTGGCAACGAGATAGGAAGAACTGAGGAGTACAAGTATCTGGGTATTTGGCTGGATGAAAGAGGGTGCGAGAAGACCAAACAGGACAGAATAGCGCGGACTAACCAGTGGGTGGGGAGATTAGGCAGTGTAGCACGGTGCAGAGCAAATAAGTATGAGGTAGTTAGAGGACTATGGAAGGGGGTTGCTGTCCCCAGCATCATGTATGGGCTAGAGACAACCGTTTGGTCAAAGAAGGACATGAATAGACTGGAGGTACTGCAAAACATGACAGGTAGGATAGCGTTAGGTGCCAACAGGTATGTGGCAGTGGAGGCCATCAGAGGCGATATGGGGTGGAGTACATTCAGGGAAAGACTAGCTAAGGCAGTGCTTAGATATAGAGTTAGACTACAGAGGATGGATGAGGGTAAATGGGCAAAAAAGGTTTATGAATGGAATGTGTATGGACGTTGGGCACAAGAGTCTTACAATGTGGAACTTTGGGTGGGTGAATTAGGAATGCTAGTGAGAGGTGTCATACGACATGGGAGTGTAGATGCAAGTAAGAGAAAAATAAATAGGCGTGTGGAAGAAAAGGGAAGAGCAGAGTGGAGGAAGGGAATGAGTGAGAAAAGGACATTGGAATGGTATCGGGGAAAGGACCGGCCACGGAGTGAAAGCTTCTATGATGGGAGCCATGGGGGAGACTTGCTGTTCAGAGCCAGGACCAAGTCCCTGGAGGTAAACAGTAGGGTGTATAGGTGGAAGAATGGTGGTAGTAAGGTGTGTGAGGTGTGTGAAAGAGGAGTGGACGAAACTGTGGAACATTTCCTGTTGGAATGTGAGGGATATGGGGATGCGAGAGACAGGATGTGTGGCGTAGTGATAGAGGAAATAGGAGCAGAGGTATGGAATCAGATTACGGAGAGAAATGCTGGGGGACGGACGGAGTACCTGCTGGGGCTGTGTGTTGAGGGGGAGAGAAATG
>CM035175.1:9169708-9192208 GCA_020233015.1 Callinectes sapidus | reverse complement strand
TTAAGTGAAGCTAGTTATTTCTCTAAGATCTGAATTTATCCATTTTATTATTCAAAGTCGACACTATGCCATATGTCACAAAAATAAAGAAATAGGAAAAAAGGGAGCAATAACAAACTCACCAGTAACTTGGAGAATAACAGTCAACAAGTGATCATGATTATTAGATAAGCAGTACTAATAAACACAGCAGTAGCAAGTCAAGGCAGGAGAGTCATCCATAATTTATGCAGTAATGAAAGTAAACAATGATCAGCCCAGTAAACAAGATAAAGCAATAATCAAGAAAATAATGTGTATAATTCTGGCTGTAATGACAGTAAACAAACCATCAATCAGTTCAGTATTAAAAGCAAACAATCAAACCAGTAACATAGACAATAGGAATGAAAGCAGCAATCAAATCACCAACACTAACAAACAGTAAGGTAACACTTCATCAAAAAAAGAAAAAGAAAAACGTTGAATTTTCTATCTAACTATTTTTGGAAACTGCATTCAAGGGTTGTTTTTTAGCATCTTTCATTTTGTCCTCGGCCGAACTAGTTCCTTTCTTAAAAAAAAAAGGAAAAACTAAACCCCCCAAAACTAAAGAAAAACTAAAACTAAACATAAAAAACTAAACACAAACCAATAGCATCAACATAATAAGCCTGTAGCACCTTTTATTTTGTCCTCGGTCGAACTAGCTCCCTTAAAAAAAAAAAAAGGAAAAACTAAACCCCAAAAAAAACTAAAGAAAAACTAAAACTAAACACACACCATCAACATAATAGGCCAGTGTTATGTAGATCACCCGTAGCAGAACTATAGGGATGTATGTTCTTCCAGCATGATCACGCCAAGAACAATCCCTTCCTGAGCTCCCCCACCAACGAGGCCGCCCCCGCCGCCCCCACCAACAACGGAGATGCTTCTCAGATCATCGACCTCTTCGGGGCCTCACAGACAGATGCCGCGCCAGGACAGGTGAGGCTGGGAGGCTGTAGGTTGGGTTAGGTTAGGTTAGGTTAGGTTAGGTTAGGTTAGGTTAGGTTAGGTTAGGTTAGGTTAGGTTAGGTTAGGTTAGGTTAGGTTAGGTTAGGTTAAATTCAGTTAGATTGGGTTGGCTTATATTAGGTTAGATTAATTTGTGAGCTTCAAGTGTGGTGGGAGGCTGTAGGTTGGGTTGGGTTATATTAGGTTAGGTTAAATTCAGTTAGATTGGGTTGGCTTACATTAGGTTAAATTATAAAGATGAGCTTCAAGTGTGGTGGGAGGTTGTAGGTTAGGTTAGGGTGAGGTTGGATTAAATTTGGTTACAGTCCAAGCAGTGATGTGTGGCAGGTGGTGTGAGGCTGTGGATGGCAGGCGACAGTGGTGTGATAAAGTTATGGTTTTGAAATGTTTTATTTGTCTATTTATTCATTCTTCATTTCAATTACTTCCTCTTACTCTATTCTTTTCCTTCCCAACTAATTTTTGTTTTTATTTTTTTGTGTATCATTTTTAGTCCCTCTCTTGCTTGGATTTTGTATTTTTCTCATCTTTCTCCTTTCATCACCACTTTCTCTCTCTCAGATCCTCTCAACTGTCTTCTTCCGTTTTCCTCTCCTTCTCTCCAATCTTCTCCTGTTCTCCGTCAGATCCTCTCTTAACTGGTTCTCCCTCAGCATCCATCATCTTACATTACTGACGCTGCTCTTCCCCCATCAGGCAGGTAAAGCTTCAGATGATCTCCTGCAGCTTGGCAACCCCTTCGCTGACATGCTGAGTGGGACCGCCGCTGCCACCACTGCTGCTGCCCCTGCCCAGCCTTACACCAATGGTAGGACCTGGTGGCTCTCTGTAGGTCCTCTCCAAATTTCTGCATGGTGTTACTCTATTCTCCCTCTCTCTCTTTCTCTCTCTCTCTCTCTCTCGGTTTATTTCTCACGACACCAGCCTGAGCCCACTGCACTCACCGATGGCCTCTTGTTGTGATGTAGGATGTCACGGTCTTGCTCTCACTCACTCACTCTGTCTTGTGTAGCTCTCTCTCAATGGATTCACATGCCAGCTCTCACCATCACTGAGTATCTCCTCACTGCATGTTTGGTGTTCCTAAAGCAATCGGATGCATTGAAATACGTATTCTGTCAGGGTTTCTGTGTGGCGAGATTCAAGTGGTTTTTGTACAGGTAACTTTTCACTTGATTTTCATTCTGTCTTTATCTTGTCATCTATCAGCTCTATCTTCTTTCTTGTTTTTTTCTTCGTCATTTCCTCTTTCCCTCTCATTTATCTTGTCCATTTCTCTAACTTATTTACTTTATTCTACCTTCCTTTTGTACTATGTAAAAATTTCTTCATAAACAACTATGCGAATCAGTGTTACCGTCAGTGTGGATTAACTAACCCCCCGAGGCCCTGTGTAGTGTGGGGGCCCAGAGGAGGCTGAGTGGGTGCAGTGGGGCAGGTGTGAGTGGAACAGGCTTTTGGTGTGTTGAGTTGTTGAGTGGCTCAGTGATGTATTGTAGGTGTGTTGTGGCTCAGACAAGACAAACCCCTTACTCTCACTGGGGATGCAACTGTTGTGTATGTCAATATCCTGTTTTTTTTGGCTTTTAGTAAGTGGCTCTTTATAAATGCCAGGTTATAATTATTATTATTATTATTATTACTACTACTATTCTCTCGCATGAATGGTATCCCTTTTAAGAATCTATAGTTATTCTACGATTTTTAAACCCCCATATCATTTTCTTAAGCCATTTCTTGAAGCAGTGGATTGCATGAGTGTTTGAACTGGAGATTCCAAGCTTATGATTCATTGTTTCTCTTTGAATTAGTGGCAATCATGTAGTAAGGTTGATATTAATGACAAATTTCTCTTTATTCTCAACATCTTGATCAGTTGCAAAGTGTAAATAAGTGTAATGAGCCACAGAGCGCAGGGTAAGTAAGGACCTTCTGTCTCTCTCCATGTGGGATGTGGTGTTGTGTGGTGCTATGGTGCTGTGGTGCTGTCAGGTCTTGCTGGTGTGTGCTGGAGGGATTGTGCTGCTGGGACACATGCCAACACCACCACTCTGTGTCCGGTTGTGTCCTCTTATGTGTGTTTTCTGTGTGTGTGTGGGTGTGTGGGTGAATGTGTGAGTGTGTGCGTGCATGGGTGCATGTGTGCCTGCTGTCTGTCTGTCTGTCTGCCTGCCTGACATGCTCCATTTATTACTGAAAAATGTATATTCATCTAATTCTTTATTATTTCCACAAATTTTTATAGTATGGTTTATATTTTAACTAAAAAGAACTACTCCGTCCTTTACATAAAAGATGCCCTTTAATATACTACATTTTATTTGATGTTTTAAAGTATACATATTTCTAGCAAGTATTTCTTACCATCAAGGAGGAGCTAGGCTGATGTAAGTCATGTTTTGTGGTAGAGTAGGAGTAGTAAAGGGACTGACTGGCTTATTTGGGGTGGGAGTGACCAAGGCTGGCTGCTTCACTCGCTACCTCATCGCCCCTTCCATTCACGCTGAGACGCTATAACTGGGGACCACTGCTACACCCACACCTTGTTGCTCTGTGTGTCAAGGTGTCGGTGTAGAGTGGGTAGCCAAGACACTGCAAGTTCATTGGTGATATGTTGCATTTTTTCATTAATTTAAAACCTGATTTGTTAGCTTACCTTATTTATGCAGTCTAAAAAGTCTCAGATTTATTAAGAATACTTCAATATTTAGTAGATTTCCCTTAGACCAAATCTGTTAACTGGAAATGGGTGCAGAAACTTCATTGATTCTTAAATGCAACTGTGCCTTAAGTGATGGTTCCACTTGCCAGTGACGGAACATGAGTGTTACATAAACCTTTTCCCTGAAGAACTGCACAGACACTCAATGGTATTCACAACTTGCCGAATGTATCTGCCGGCATCATCAATATTTCCTCTTAGAACTATTTGGATTTAAGGGAGCACTGCAAGAAGGAAAACAATAGAAGGCAAAATATTGACAAATTCACATGGAGCACATACAAAAAAAAAGAAAACTATCAGTCAAAATATGGACAAATTCACAGGGAACACTTGCAAAAGAACCAAGAAAATTATTAAAGTCAAAACATCAACAATATCACAAAGAACCCCTTTAAAAACCAGAGAAGACACTGTCAATATGAGTGGTGAAGCAGCATTGCAGAGTGAAGACTTGATCATGATGAGGCAAGGCAAGGTGAGAGCAGCAGCCCTTTGGTTCCCCACACAGCAGCAGACACAACCCTGAGAGGACTTAGCTAGCCTAGTGTGCATTAGTTCGTGGCTTTGGAGAATAGCCGTGTGATAGGTGAATGTTGTTATGGAGTAGAATGAGCCCTTCTCCCCCCTCCCATCCCATCCCGCACCCTCTTGCCACCCATCCCCCCCCATGTCCTGCTCCTTGTCCTGACGAGAGTGGATGGGATGCCTGGTAGTAATAAAAGCTGTTGTTCTCACAGGTGTCTCTCAGAGTGTGTGTCAAACCTCCTCCACAGCCCCTGGTTTTGTTTCTGATAATGCCTTTGATGCTGTATTTGGCAAGAGTAGCACATCCCAGAGTAAGTTGTATTCTCAAGCATGGACTTTCTTTGTTTTTTTGACGTTTTTTATTTTTAACATTACCAGTTTTTTCCTCTCATGTTTTTTTTTATTTCCCTGTTGTTGGAAGTTTTCTTGACTTCAAACCTCTTATCATTTGTCAGTTCAGGCCCCAAGAAATAGTGTGGTTAAATTCCTTTCATTATCATTTCCTGTTTGAAAAAAAGAAAAAATTAGATGCTTGCAGTAAATTCATATAATTTCCTTTAGTTTAATTTTCTTTTTAATGATCATTTTTTGACTGGTGGCTAACTCTACTATTTATTTCAGTTGATTCACATACCTAATTTATTCATCAGAGTTGATTGACCACCCTCATCCTAGGACTTGATTTAGAGTAGCGCCCCGCATGTGTTGCCCAGCCCAGACACACACATACTCCTCAGACTGCACTCTTAAACATTTCAGTATCTTTTTGACTACGTCCAACAGGCTCTAGTCAGTGGAAGCTGCTCAGGTTTTCAAGGGCATAATATGATCCTAGTGATAGTTTAACTTGCTTTCTGCCTTTGAAATTAATTGTTGTGAGAGTCTGAAATGTTTAAGAATCCAGTTCCTCATGCGTTCCTCTTCTCCTAAACAGCCGAGGAAATGACTGTGGAATGCTGGTAGTAGAAAACGATTGTAGTGATGAAAGGAAGGATTTTTAGGAGAGTAGAGGCAGTGGAAGCATGAAAGATGGTGGTGATGATGATGATGATGATGATGATGATGATGATGATGATGATGATGAGGGATGAGTGTGATGGATATTTTCTAGTCTAACAAGACACCAGCAAGTGGATTCTCCAGTATTCTTATAACTATTGAGTTCCACCGACTCTCCAGAGGACAGTGGGTGGTGATATGATAAAGAAGGCTGTGTTTTGGACGAGGGAGTGTAGGTGTTAATGTGTCGGTCTGGTCTCCTCAGTGTAGGGTGTCAGGGGGTGCAGTGTGTGGGTCTGCTGTTGCTGCTGCCCGCCAGGCACTGCCCTGTGTCCTCCCACACTCTCTTGAGAATGACCAGTTTCTAGCATATGTTTTACTCTTACATTATTACCATTAGTGTTTACCAGATGCAGTATTTACTTTTATATCTTATGTACATGTTACACAACCCTCATATACATGGATTTGTATATTATGATATATATTTTATTTGTCATAGTTATTTTACAATGGGGCGCCCACCAGCCAGGAGGCACCTGGCCCCTTATGGCATTAGGGAAGTGTCATTGAGAGAGGGCCAGGTGTGTTGTGCCCTGTGCCACAGCCTGAGGGTGCCAGGGCCGCCGGGGCTGATGGGGCCGCCATTGTTGTGTTGTAAAGCACCTCAAGGAAGACTCGGCTTCACATAGTACAGTACTTAATTGACGTGAGTGTTGATGAGTGTCAGTCACCGTCCACAGGGAGGAGCTGGCCAGGCCCCCTCCCCTGTGTGTGTTTTCAGCAGAGTTCTCAAACTGTCCCTTCCTCTGGGTGCCTCAAGTGATGATAAATAGTGTGCATCACTCTTATTATTATTTTTGTCATTGTAGCTCACCATAGCATTGAGCAAATATGATGCTTGTGAAGTATGCTGCTTCTGCACACACCACTTGACCACTAATAGAATGAACCATTGTTGCATGTGACAGGCACGGTTGCGACCAGTTCCTTCACCTGGCCAGGTAATAGTTGTACTGTTTTGACTGACACTTTGCTAACGATGAGGTTGGGTTGCAGGTAACCTTACTGTGCCGGCTTACTCTAACACACTACTACTACTACTACTACTACTACTTTGCCTTTACTAACAGATATGGTAAGATTTCAGCATGCCAATCACAGTACTGGGTGGATGATTCAATGTGTCTCAGGCTCTCGTTGTCTGGGTGGCCTGGAGAGTGTGAGTGGCCGTGACAGTCTGGAGGTGCCAGTTGGCTCTTCTTGTTGTTATCGTTGTTGTTGTTGTTGTTGTTGTCGTCTTGGCAGCACACAGGCAGAAGTAGACCAGAGAGGCTGTGTGCAGTGAATTAGGAAGGACAATTAGGAAAACAACTCAACATCATTACTGTTCTTCTGGCTGACTAGTTAGAGTTATGGAGAGCAAAAGTTATTAGTAGTGACAGAAATGCATTGTAGATTCCCTTAGAATACAGGATTGAGTGAGATTATGATTAGTTTAGTCAGTGTGAGGAGGTATGGATGGATTTTGGCATGTCAGTGTGTCAGTGTGTGGTGTTCACTCTACTACATAACCCACTAAATATAATCTGATCGGGACTGTAATGGTTTACTGCAGTATCTTCAGTAGTCTCTGTCCTGTCTTGTGTGAGTGATGGGTGATGGCGGTGTGGTGCGGTGCAGTGCGCTCTGCTGGTGAGTGAGTGAGGCTGTGATGGAGATCAGCTACACTGGTTTGTATCTGTAGGAAGCAGTAGGTTGTCAGTTGTCAGAGAGAAAGAGAGAGAGAGAGAGCAAGGAGTAGTAATGATAACCAGAAATGTGTGGCGTAGTTGATGATTCAGTTATGTGGATGAGAGAGAGAGAGAGAGAGCGAGCCAAGAGAGTGAGTGTGTGACCGGTGAACACTCTTTCCTTGCAAGCTGCCATGCTAGGAGGTGGGCCGGGCACAGCCACCATCACCGCCACCGATGCCAATCCTTTTGCCGACTTTGGCATGTCAGGCCCCCCTGGTCCTTCCCTTCCCCCTCAGAGTGGTCTGGGCTCTCTCGGCACCTCCACCATCACCACCACCACTACTACCACCACCACCACCACAACCTCTAGCACAGCCGACCTCTTGGCTGACCTGGACTCCCTAGCAGGGGTCGGCAGCAGTGGCGTGCCCCTCCAGGCCCCTGTAGTGCCCCCTGCTCAGCCTGAAGGTGACCACCACCACCACCACCTCACTATCACCTCCATATCCACCTCTCACCCACTACCCTGCCACTACCACCACCACCCTGGTCATACAGCAGCCCACCGCCACCCTCCCCGCCCCCCAGGCTGAGAGGGTGTGCTGTGGGGGTGAGGCAGCTCAATAGTTAGTGTTGACATGCTCCCTCCAGTCTGGCACACAGCCACCAGTAAACTGTGCTTTTCTTTCCCCGTGTCTCACTGCCGTCGCCACCACCACCACGTGGAGTCGTCCCTCTCTCTTCCCCATGACCTGCACCCTTCCCCACCCCTCCCTCCCTCCCCTACCTCCCCTACTACCCCCAGCACATATCTGGCCACCAGCTCCACCAAAAGCAGTATTGATGACAAGTGCACTAAATCATCGCCATGAAAAGCAAACCATTGGCTTCCGCAAGTCAGGACCGATGGCGCCAGAGTGGCGTGTGCCCCTCCCCCCGGCCAGCAGGGCCCAGCCACCCCTGGCACAGTCTCAGTCAGCACCAGCCCAGCTGCCTCCCCACCAGTACTCTCACATCTCATCCCGTGCCACCATCAGTCTTTCTCTCTATACATTAACTGACCAGGTGCATATTGTGTAGCTTGTCTCACGTAGCACTGTGACTGCACCGCCGGGCCGTGGACAGTGTGTGCCTGCCACCTCACTCTGCACGCAGCATGGGCCGCCACACTCCAGCCCCCCCGCCCGCCCAGGCTCGGCCCGGGGCTGCCGGCGCGCCTGCACTCGGCTGGGAGGGGCTGGGGCGTGTGGCAGACTGTCACCTGGGCACCTTGGGGACCACAGACAGAGAACAAACACTTCAGCCAATCAGGATGTGGGTGGAACTCAAAATTTGGAAAGCCTGTTGTGAGAAGTTACTGAAAATCTCGTGACTTCAGTCCTTGTATGACAAGGCAACAAAATTTATCAGTGAAACCAAAGGAAACAGGTGTAGTGGACAGACACACACACACACACCAGTATTCCATTCTAAATTGCCAGAGACTCCGGTCATTGTGTAGGAACATTTGATGCAAGTGTGGAGGGCCCAGCACTGGGATGCTCTGCCCCACATTATTACTGGCCTCTGTACATACACTTAGTCTCTCACAGACACACACACACACACACACACACACACACACACACACACACACACACACAGGTGTTGCATGCACCACATGTTTGATTGAGTCTACTCGCATGTAATTACAAGGCTTTTCAGCAAGCACTGGCAGGAGTGTCCTTGGGAGGTGGAGGTCCTCCCAGGGTGATATCAGCCCAGTGTGGCAAAGCTGTGATACATTACATGTGCAGTGTTGTGTGGGAGAAAAAAGGACTTCATGTGTTGCTTTCAGATCTTTTGCACAGCTGTCACATTGCCCAGCCTGCTTCATGAGCACAAGTGGCACCAACCACTTGCTGCACACTTTATTTTGTGTAGGTGAGTGCCATGTTATCCAAGCCAGCCAGGATGATGCAGGCTGCAGGGAGCCGAGGCTGCACCACCTCAGGCTCACCCTCCACCCGGGAAAAATTGTTGACATCAATCAGTCTCTCAATGAACCACCAAGATAAAATTGCAGCAATGCATCTTGTGTCATCCCGTGGCAGTGACACTCCACTGTGCTTCAACCCTCCACTGCAGAGGACTAAATCCAATACTTCACTATCCCACCCTTGCCTCTCTTCTCCCTCCACACCCTCCCTCTTTCCGACCGCCAGCTGGTCCGGCCGGCACTGGCCGCCTCCCCGCCCCTCATGGCTAGGATCTTGCAGTGAGGTAGTGTGAGGTAGGCACTGGTTAACTCAGGATGGAGTAGGAAGAGAGGCAAAGCGTCATAGTAAGTTGTCTAGCGATGGACCGCCCGTGGGCTGTGACCACCACTGTAGTGTTTCTGTTGAGCACCTCTGTAGATAGTGAGTGTAGTACATACTAGCTGTGGTATGTTGTTGTCGTGTGCACGCGTTGTGCTTCTGCATGTGTTGTTTAACATACTTTGTGTTTGTTTGTGTGTGTGTGTGTTTGTGTATGTGTGTAAATATAAATGTGTGCTTGCCATGCACTCTCACTGCTGCTTTAAATTTCTTTGACTTATGAACTCAATGTGCATTTGTTTTGAAGTAGCTCTTGTGATCCCTGCGTATGAGTACGACAGGAGGACACTTTTGTAACTGTTCTTGACTTGAAAATGTTGTGCTAGTGTTCATTTAATCATGTCCTGTTTCTTTTACTAAATACTACCACTAAAGTTATTATACTTAAGAGACAAAGATGTGTTGGCTTCCCTCACATCTGTAGAGTAACAATGATAGGAGCCTCTAAGCCACCACTGCCACTCCTCCCCTCCTGACCTCCTGAACTCACTGCAGCTTTTGATGGATTTGGAGACATTCTGAAGCCTGAAGGCAGCGTGGGTGGTGGGGGTGGTGGTGGAGGGAGCGGCGGAGTGCCAGGGGCGCCAGTGGCTCCCTCCGCATTGGGCGCACCAACCACCACTGCAGCCTCCAACCAGCCGGCCAAGCTGATCAGCGGAGATCTGGACATGTCCCTCTCCTCCCTGGTGGACAACCTCAACATCAAGGGACCAGCAACACAAAAGTAAGTCCTTTGCATGGCTCTTGTCAAGGAATGGGGGAGAAACAACAAGACTTTACCACAGTTTGAATTGTTCATTTACTGTTCATTAACTTGACATTGTTTCATCATGTTTTAGTTTGGAGGAAGACAGACAAATATTGTCTGTCCCTCTAGATTGGGTTGGAGTTATGTTGGAGGCAAAAAGTAACAAAATGCATCAACTTTCATCCTGCAGAGGGCAATGGAACTCACCCAAGACCCAGAACAAGACGGGGGGTGCCGGCTGGACCCCCGCTGCCCCCACTGCCACCATGGGAGGCTTCCGTCCAGCCATGCCAGGACAAGCCATGGCCGCCCCAGCACAGCCTGTGGCCGGCCAGCCTGGACAGTGGGCTCCAGGCATGCAAATGAGTGGTTCCTTTCCTCAGCAGCCCATGGTAAGGAAGAAGGGAAGAAGAGACCAAAGGATTTGTGTGATCAGTGGTACAGGAAGGAGAGGCTGTTAAGTGACTCATTAAGCTTCCCTTGTGTATCTACTGTAGTCCCTCCTCCTCCTCCTCCTCCTCCTCCTCCTCCTCCTCCTCCTCCTCCTCCCCCCAGCAACCCATTGTAGGAAGGAAGGAGTCCATGAAGAATTAGAATAGACTAAGTGTTTTGAATAACTCATGAAGCTTACCTTGTGTTCCATCCTAATTAACTCCCTCCGTTTTCCTTTCAATGAAATGTTGACAATGATCCATAAGTCTTCCCTCATGTCTACATCTCATCTGACTCTGCCTCACCCTCGTCTCTGCAGCAGCAGCAGCAGCAGGGCATGCCAATCGCAGGTGGTGTGATGCCGGCCGCCTTCCCTGCAGCAGTGAGCCAGCCCGGGGCTGCCCCAACGCAGCCCACACAACCCGCAGCCTTTGACCCCTTTGGTGCCCTGTAATGCTGTAGGTCAGTGGCACTCCTCACTTACTCCTTCCTTTAGCTTTGATTTGTTCTTTTATCACACATGTTTCTTTATCTTCACATTCCTTCATATGAATTAAGATGAGTGTAGGTATAGTATGATACATGATGTAACTGTTTGTCTGTAATGGAAATACTTGCTCTATAAATTTATTACATGCCACAATTGTGTGTGTTTGTGTGGAGGAATGGTTGATATCACAGCGCCTCTACTTTCAGATGGGCAGCACTAGAGGCATAATACTGGTAGTGGCACAGCAGAGCGAGACTTCACTGTCACCACGTTCATATTTACTGTCGTGGCTTAATTTTCCATTAGCCTCGCCCTGCCTGGCACCAGCCGAGCCTTGGGGCCAGAAGAAGATAAAACGTGTGCTAGTAGATCAGATTGTTGTCGTCATGCCAAAAAAATGCATGTTTTATTTTTATTTCCGAGTGTAGCGATAGCGATGTTTTAGGGCGAATTATCTACTTTGTTGTCAGTTTCTTTCCGGTAGGTTAGGTCGTGTTGCAGGTGAAACCGTGTCTGCTGAAGTCCTCACTCAGTTATCGTTTGGAGCAGAGTGTCGTGCCTGATGTGTCCATTTCATCTTGTATAACTGTGTAAAATGTTCCAGATGATGTTACTGCCGTTTATATTTGACACTTGTCCAGTCAGCAGACAGACACAGACACAAGGAACTCATCTAGGCTTCAACTGTATAGTATGAAGTTCATTTTAGTTTTAAGTGGAAGAAAATTGTATTATACTATATAAATTGTACATTCCATTGACTACAAGCCAGAAGTTCGACGTTTGGGATCCAGCAAAGTGGCGTTGCAGCACAGCGAGCCTTGTATCATATTTATTCCCACGGCGGGAGGCGGTGCCGCGGCCCAGAGGCAGTGCAGGCAGAACACATCCCGGCAGGCACCGCCACCCCAGGAGACAAGGAGGCCCTGCCCTGACCGGCCCTCCTCCCCGGCCCGAGGAGCGGCGCCTGGAGGCGGAGTGGGAGTGTCACCACCACACCCGTGGGACTGTTGGGTGTACATAGGAGAGAGAGAGAGAAAGGCAGAGGGAGGTGTTGCACTGAGTGGTGTTACAAAGCTGTGTTGTGTGCATTCCAAGCCTGTGAGGGGCACCAGTGTGCACCGGCGGCATGGCGTGGCGGGGAGGGGCCCCGGGTGTGCCTGGCCCAGGGGGGTTTGGCCGCCGGGCCGGGTGAGGGACGGCCTCTGCCTGTTGGTCCAGAACTTGAAGTAGTCGTGCATGTTGAACATATCTAACTTAATATTTGCCAGATAATACTCAACCCAATAGTAACAGGTTGGTTGTATGTGCACAGAGTCTAAGGCAAAGAAGTTTGCTGACAACATAGGTCCCGAGACCTTAGGAACCCTGAAATATTCCCTGTAAGTAGGTCATACACAGATGTGGCATTATCTCCGGCCTGTGGGGCCGGGCGCCAGTGGCCGGCAGCGGCTGGCAATAGTGGTAAGTATTATTCCATATGTAACAAAGCCTTTAAACTGGATATGTTAAATATATATAATATTTATTCAGTTATGATGTGTGAGAAATTCTCAGGCAAAATCCAGATGAAAATGATGATTTGGGAGTTTAATTACTGAATTGTAAAATGAAAAAAACAAAAAAAAACACATGGGCAGAATCATTGTACCCAGTGCAATGTTTCCTTTGCTGCAGCGGCAGTTCTGAGAGTGTCTCACAGTGTTGGGCTCCTGCAGGAACAAAACACAGCCAGACACCACAGCAAGGCACCACAGGGCCCACCACAGACCACCACCACCAGCAGCAGCCACACTGACACTCAGACACACACTTGCATATTCTATAATCTCTGCTCTGAAATCTTCCATCAGCATCAGGGCAGCAGTCCAGCCTTGTCTGGAGGCCTGAGTATGGAGCAAGTGTAGGCAGCAGTGTCTGGCATACTAAAGCTGCCAGGCCGTGAGGGGCAGGTGGGCGGGCCGTGGCTCCCATGGACTGCCGCGCCTCTCCTCACGGCTCCCAGCAGGCCCGGGTTGGTTTTGTTCCTGCTCTTCCCGACACTGCATCATTCTGTAGCATCAATGGCAGCCTCAATGTTGTGGTAGATGGTTGGAAAAAAACAATTTGGTTCAGAGGAGGGAAGTTATTTATTATTGTTGACATCATGTATTAGTGCAAGATCTGACTCTGGTGATGCCACAGGTCTTGTCCACAACTCCAGGTTCTTACATGATGAGAATGTGAGTTTTGGAACAATTATGAATAAATGTTGAAGATGGTCATAGTCTCTTTATTGGCTGCCTTTGTTACAGGGAGTCTGGCACTGTGTGTGTGTGTGTGTGTGTGTGTATTAGTAAGGCCCAACTGGCAGTGACAAGGGAAAACACAACTTGCATCATATACCCACAACACCTATTTCCTTACTAATAATGATAAAAACTGATGATTTTCCTTACTATTAATGATAAAAACTGGTGATCCCTCCATCAAATTAACTGAAAATGTACAAGAAAGTCTATAATGTATTCACAGCCACCATATGTGTAGCAAGAGAACATGTTAGCAAGGCCTTTCCACAGGAAGGGGTAATCCAAGGCGGGCACTTGGAAGAGGGAGACATTGAGAATAAACAAGTATGTATGCCAAACTTAAAAGATTGAGGAGCAGGAAAAAGGAACTGGAGTAAATTTATATACCACTAGAATGACAGGTTACTAGTAGGAGTCAGAAGCAAGGAAAGGAAGGAACCGAGTGGGAAATTATTAGATTCAGTGTCAGATATGAAAGTACAGCACAGACCAGGATGGGTTGAAGAAGAGGAGCAGGAAGGACATTGAGAGAGAAGTCATGCAACAAAGGTAGACAAAATGACACAGATTGGGGAAGACAGCAAGGCATGAATGATTTAGTAACAATAATTTTAAAATGCCTTCATGCAGTTTAACTTAAGCAAATTTCACAATATGCACTTATATCAACTGTACCATTGAAAATTTTAAGAGAACCAACACCCCAACACCAAAATCAGAAAATATTTAGTCGGGAAAATCAAACTAAAAAATTGTGACAAACATGCATATTTTAAGAGTAGCAGCTTTCACACAGCACCCAGATCTCTGACACAGTATTTCCTAACATGCCCGTCCCTGCAGGCTGTGTAGACGTGACTGGAGTTAATCGCCATTCTGTAAATCGGGTCACAGTCAGAGCCAGTAAGCTGAAGTGAACTTGATCCATCCAGCTTGTAAAACTGACAGGTGCCATCCCGCCGGCCAGCCAGGACACCACCAGCGTGAGGCACGATGCTCTCCACAGAGGAGGCGCTGTCATGGCAGAGTGGCCGGCTGTTCAGTGTCTGCAAGGAGAGAAGTGACTGGTGACTGAGAGTAATACGATGTCAAGAGCTGTCAAGAAATACTGATTGATTATAATGAGACTGACTTATGAGTGAGTTAACTAGATTCATGACAGATACTGATGACTGGGTGTAAGAGGCTGTCTTGATATCTTGATGACTGATTGCAAGGAAGCTTATGAGTGTGTTAACTACATTCACTACACAAATAGATGACTACGTATGGTAAGGATTCACGAGTGCATTATATCACGAGACAAATTAATGACTGGTTAGAGGCTATCGTGAGCGTACTAACTAGATTCATAAGACAGATGACTGGGTATAAGGAGAAGGTCTTGAGTGTGCTAAGGCCTTCATAAGAAATACCACAGCAATATCTTTCTTATGAGGTATAACATGTAACCACAAAATTTTTAAACCATTAACTAATGAAACAAAGAGCAACCTTAGGCATTTACTGAATAAAACCAACAATCTCACCTGCGCATCAACCAACTCCAGCCGGCCATCAGCCAGCCCCAGCACAGCCAAGGTCGCAGTGGCCCAGCAGCCGGCCAGCACCGGGGAGCCAAGAGGCAGGACAGCCAGCACCACCCGGCCAGCGACATTCACCAGATGAACCTGTCCATCATCAGCACCGGTCAGCAGTACCTTGCCAGCCGTCCCATGCTCCAGCTCACCTGTGTTGATTAATTAGAGGAGTCTTGTGGTACATGAGTGATGGAGTGACTGACTGACAGACTGATTAAATGAAAGAATGACAATTATCTTCCTGAATGACTGATTAATTAAATTTTAGAGAGAGAAAGAAAGAGAGAGACTATGTTAAAAGGAAGGAGGAAGATAATTCAATAAAAGGATAGAAGAAAATCAAGAAAGGAAGAGACAAAGGGAAATAAACAAGAGGTAAAAAGAATAAGAGAACAATGAGAGAAAGACAGAGGAAAAAGAAAAGATTATATTTGACTAATGGAATCCCTAAGAGAGAAAACAAGAGACAAAAAGACACAGCACTTCCTCACCAGGAGGTTCAGCAGGCGGTGGCAAATCTATGCTTCCAGTAACATCAGTAATGGCACAGCAGTTCAGTACTGACTCGGTGGTAAGGAGTGTCGCCACACAGGCAGCTGCACCACAGTTCCACAGCTTAGCACTGCCATCTCTGGGGAAATGAGTCTGTGTTTATGAGGAATTCTTTCATTATTGGCTTTGGTACTTTTGTTGTTGTTTTATTGTTGTTTTGACTGGATTTTGGCATGTTCTTGTATTTTCTTTTATCATTTGTATTCTATTCAGAGTAGGATACATTGTGTCTCATTTTTTAGGATTGCTTTATCAGTTTCTATAAATTTTCTGATATCATTTCATCAGTTTCTCTCAATTTTGATCTTTTAGTATCATTTCAACAGTATTGCCACTCAATTTCTCATAGCATGTATATGTTGTACATGTGACAAAACAAACACACACACAAATACACACACACACAGACACACACTCTTACTTGCTAACAGAGATGACATTCTTGCCACGCTCTACAATGGCAGTGTCCAGTACAGCACCAGTGTGTCCCTTGAGCACCACTGGACACTGCCCCGTCACAGCGTCCCATATCCTGAGCTGCATGTCCCCACTACCCGACAGCACCACCACTCCAGAGGGAAAGAGGCGGCAGCAGTAGGTGTCAAAAAGGTGCCCCCCCAGGCTCCTCTGAGGGTGAAGAAGGGAGGGTCATGATAAATATTTAACTTTCCTTTGAACTCCTTCAATACTGGGATGCATTTCTACCTTGAGTTTTGGGTATAATTATTAACACAAGGAAAGGTTTATAGAGGTCAGAAGATTAATGGCCTGTATTCATTGTTTTAATCTCTATGTAAGTAAGAGAATTCTTTTTTCATCTTAATCCGAGTCACTAATAACAACAATAAGGTAACAATCAATACTTATGAGTCTTCTTTTTCTCCCAATTAATCTAAATCACCAATGATAAAGACAAGGCAACTAACAACACTTAAATCTACAAGAGTATTGCCTTTGTCTCCTCTTTGACTCACCAATAACAACAATATCTAAATCTAAAAGAGTATTGCCTTTATTTCCTCTGAGTCACCAGGGGGGCAGACTCACCCTGACCAGCCCTGTCTCAGTCTCCCACACCAGCAGCTTGTTCTCTGCACACACGGACACGGCCAACCCTCCATCTGCCACATCCAGGGACATCACCTGCAGGAAGACACGTACCTTAAGTCTTCAATCGTCCTTAAATATTACAACGATTCTGCTCAACTTTAAACGCTTGATAGATTAGATAATGTACTGTACTTTAGTTATTGTGAAAAATGCATTACCTTTGTCTCTCAGAGGAAATTATATGATTCTTGGATTTTAACTGTTTATCAATGTTTTATTTTGTTCATCATCAAAAGTACAATTTCATCTAAAGAAATAATAAAGCTTTACTGACTTAGCAACAAAGACATTAACTATTTAACTCTTGATCATCCTTGCCTCACACTCATTCGCTAACTCTGTACTCATCCCTGTCTTATTATCAAAGACATGAACTCTTACCAATAACATGCAACTTTTCCCCTGTATCCCCTGCCAAACACTCGACTCTTCCCCTGAATGTCCCTACCAGTCACCAACCTTACCCTGCACCACTTCCCTCATACTATTTTCCCCTGCACCTCCCTGCCACACTAACCACTTCTCTCACACACTTTTACCCTGCACTTCCCCTACCACACACTCATCCCCTTTCACTGCTTCCCTCACACTGTTTTCCTGCACTTCCCTGCCAAACACTGCACTCCACTTCCATTACATTCTTTTACTTTGCACTGCTTCTCTCACATTCTTTTCCCTTGTACTCCCTGTCAAACACTCATCTCTTCCCTAGCACACCCCTATCACACACTAACTTACCCTGCACTACCCTGTCTTACACTTAGCTATTCTCCTTTACACTCTATCATGCATTCAATTCCTTCCCTGTACCTCCCTGCCACACATCCCTTTCTCTCTGTCTAACATTCAGGTGTACTCTATCAAGCACTCAATTCCTCCCCTGTAACACCCTGCCACACTCTTTTTCCTGTCTAACATTCAGCTATACTCTATCAAGCACTCAATTCCTCCCCTGTACCACCCTGCCACACTTTTTCCTGTCCAACTTTTAGCTATACTCTTTTATGCACTCAATTCCTCCCCTGTAACACCCTACCACACTCTTTTTCCCCCTGCACTCCCCTGCCTCACACTCTTGGCATGGATGTGGTTGAAGGTCTCTGTTGGCGCCACAAATAGTGTTGAGAGGCCGGTGGGAGTGTGTGTGATGGTGACGGTGCGTTCTGTGCGGCTCTGGACAGTGAAGGGACCGCTGGGTTTTGTGCCGCCAACCTTGCCATGTTCCGCCTGTCTCCCCAGTGGCTTGTACATCACCCATGCCGATGTGTCGTTGTCCCTGCGAATCAATGTTTTTTTTTAGCTTTTTTTTATGGAAGGCGTTAAGAGAGTACAAAATTCCCACTAAGGTTTCAAAACAATTATTCTCTATTTTTCTATGATTATTTCCCACTATTGGCAGATTGGTGTCCTCTGTATGACTTTTTTCCTCTAATACTAACACCTTTGGCCAGTGTCCCTCCTACATACAAGTTAGTCAAGCTAGTTACATACAAATTAAACTTACAATACAAATAATGCTGTAACAAAGACCACAAAGCTCTCTATACTTACCTATATCTCACCACAACAATTTTTCAAAGCCATATAGACAACTAACCAGATTCTCATGTCAGTTTATCTTTTTAATAACCCAGAAATCTTGCCAATCCATCACCACAGTCATAAAAATACAAAAGAAATATGGATTTCTTTAATTAGAGCCTTAGGAAAGCAGTGATGGTGAGAGCAAAGCATTTTATAATATGGACCTTAATCTCCGGACAGAATGAGTTAGCACTGGTTATTAGTCAAAGAAGATTACTAGCTAAACTGTTAATTATATACAATGAGATCGCTGACAAAGGTACTTGTATGACAGTTAAGAAGTAATAACAACACAGGTGCAACAACCGTGACAATACAACATACCCTGGAACACCTGTTGAAGTAAATAAATAGACAGAACAATAAAGGAGAACTAATACAATATTAAGCCAGCCGATCTCCCCTTCGTCCCATTACAAATGACAAGACAATATTTCCTTATATCTCCACACCAAACCTTCGTCAACTACATACAATCCCAGTGACAAATAGAGCAAAGCCTACACTACCACCACACACCCCGTAACACGCTGAAAAGCAAGGCAAAACAAGAGAAAATTGGAAAATGTGACAACGACAGAGGCAAAATTCAAGTCGAGAAGGTAAACATAAGATACTTTCCTTCCAACCTTCAATGAAAACTTTAACCTCGCCCCAACACAAGGTCAGATTAAAGGTCAGGAGGTGCTGGGGGGTGAGTGAGGTGGGGGGAGAGTGACCAAAGCTGACCTGAGGGACTCCTGCCAGTCACTCTGCAAGACGAGAAGACCGCCGCGGCCAGCCATGTTGATTGTTGATGGGAGTAGGAGGGAGGGGGGGAGGCCTGAGAGAGAGAGAGAGAGAGAGAGAGAGAGAGAGAGAGAGAGAGAGAGAGAGAGAGAGAGAGAGAGAGAGAGAGAGAGAGAGAGAGAGAGAATATACCTGTGTAACCAGTTAAAACGTAAAAATCTCGTTTATTTGCCACTAGAACCGTGAAAACACCTTTAAAACTCCATGTAGGTTCAACTAAAGCCAATTTGAAATACAGCAATTATGTTATTATGTCACTAGAACGTTATAAAGAGCAAATAATATCTAATATATATTGAACCAGAGGTATTGGAAAGTAGTACAAGAACGCGGCAGAAATGTTTCAAACTGAAGGGCGCGGTAAGGCAAACTGTTACCCCACAATACAAAATAATGACTATAATAAATAATAAATTGATGATTAAAATTAATTATTAGTGTAATATGATCTACCTTTAGTGAGACACTGAAGGTATTGAAGTAAGCCAGGACATCATCTGCTTCATCATGATCTGAAGTGCCATTCTACATATTTGCAGTGTTAAATAGTTCTACCATGCGAGGTGTTACACTGAAATCCTTGCAGCACTTGCCTTGCCACTGAAGATGCGAGCGACTACAGATGGTCCACACTAGATGTGCTACACTGGCACGAGATCGCTACACCAAATTCCAGTTCCACACGTTTTTTCTTTTCATTTTCTCGTTCTCTTGAAGAGAACATTACTGGCAAAGACCTACCTACTGCCAGACGTTGTTTTCATGCTACTTACATGTCCCTTAGTGTTTCCATGTTCTTGCCTTGGGAACAAGCTGAGTTGTACTTTTCCTCCCATGATGTGTTTTATTTTCTACCACTATTTTCGTCTCCTTTCATCTCGACAAAATGGTGATGACTTCAGCAGGATGCTTCTTTGTGGTGCATCATTCAAGTAAGCGTTAAAGCCTCCTCCCCCGTTGTTCCAGGCATCCATCCCCATCACATGTCCATTTCCGCTTATCTTGAGAACAAATAGCATTATATCATTAAGCTGAGAGAGAGAGAGAGAGAGAGAGAGAGAGAGAGAGAGAGAGAGAGAGAGAGAGACGTTACAAGACACACAGTGGAATGGTAACACAAGCATGGGAAATGGAGTTTAATAAAAAGAAGAAAAAAAACAGCGTATTAGAATTTGGAATGAGCAAAAGATAGCTGAAGAGCTTATCAACAAAAGGTTTGGTCTACATCATATTCAACATTCAAGAAAACTACAAAAAAAAAAAAAAAAAAAAAAAGTACCTTAAACCTTAAGTGCCTCTAGAGTGCCGTGTTCCTTGAAGTGCCTCCCACAGTATGTACAAGACAAGGGTGCTTCGCCAGCGTGTATTCTGAGGTGCCACAGTAGGGAGGCCTTGGTGGTGAAGGCTTGCTGGCACTCAGGACACGGGAAGGCTGCGGCCCTGGTGTGTGTGTGTATGTGTGTGTGTGTTAACATGTGGAATGGAGCCAAATTTTAGAGTAAAGTATAAAGAACAAGAGACAACTGGATAATTACAGTGAAAATGGATGTTTTATAATGTGTTATACAGATAGATAAGGATGATAAGTGAAAATAAGCAAGTTTCATAATGTTTCATACAGATTCAGAAATGCTTTGCTTTCTCTCACCATGTAAATATAATAGTATAACAGTATCACACACACGCGCGCGTGCGCGCGCACACGCAACGTACATATCAGAAAATACCTCAATATACCTGGAAAAATCACTTCACAATACTAGACATGAAGAGAGCCAATATAGCATCACACACACACACACACACACACACACACACACACACACGACATATATACCAGAAAATGCCTCAATATACCTGGAAATATCACTTCACAACGCTAGATATGAAGAGAGCCAATATAACAGTATAACAGTATCACAGCATCACACACACACACACACACACACACACACACACACACACACACACACACACACACAGCAATCAAGGTAAACGTACTGTAAATCATGCCACATATGGAAGATAAGAGTCAGGAAGGTGAGGCAGCAGAGAGGCGCCCACCATTATGACGTCCCGGCTGATGATGTCACAGCCTGGCTGGCAAGTACTCTATTTTTTTTTTACGTACCGTAGACTATTTAAAAAATGACCTATCGAAAAAACGCTTTCAGATCAAAATACTGGACATATTCCGACTTGACAAATACTCTAACTAATTCCTAAAGTATAAACAAACTCCAAACAACAGTAATTGAAAGGAATTTTTACTAGAACTAAAAGTATTTTATCAAAATATGACCCCATTTAAAACTCATTAAATACCCACTCACTACCACTTCAAAGGAACCCAAAACCACTTCAAAACACTTGATTAACAATTTTGAATTATTTGCAACACTTTTGAGTGAGTTAGAGGCAGAAATAAATCATTCACAGGCTGATAAATAAATAATTAATCTAATTTTAACACCGCTAGAGAACACTTTTACCCTCCACTGATTTCACTGAGCTTTACGCACAAAACATGGTTTAATATGGACTATCTTTTGCAATTAATAAGAACTTGATACTGCCTCAAATAAAAAATGATGTTGGGCGTTCCGGTAAATTTGGCGCAAAAATACCGCTACACTACGCCATTATTTACCACCATAATAAAGCCAACTACAGCTGGTTGGCGGAGGAATATCCAATATGGTGGAGCACCTAGGTGGGGATGGACCTCCCTCATATCTCACTTAAACCTTCACCAAATTTAAAATTGACCACGAAAGATATGTCTGAACGGCTAAAATGAAAGCTTAGTACCATGACTGTAAAGTGTGGCAAGATGAGCCTATGATAATGAGATATAAGCCTGAAAATTACTTGGACACTGAAAAAACCAGCACAGTCTTGTTATTTTGTCCTTAAAAACATTCGTGAAATCAGGCTTGTCACTTCAAGTAAAGGGTTTGGAAGGTAGAAATCGTCTATGTCACTAGAATGGTATAACATTTCAAATCCCGTATCCGTTCAACAAAGGCTTTTCAATAGGATAACAGCTTCTGACCCGCTCACACCTTGCCATACAAAACACTGAAGAACCACTGGTTACCAGACGCCTGCGAGCCACCCACCCTGAACTGGGGTGGGGCAGAAATACAGACGTCACGCTTGGAACGAGCAGTAGTCGTTTATTGCTAATTTTCTATTCACACAGTATATGCGCAAAGAAATCAAGTAAGAGATGGAAACAATACTGATGAACAATGGAACAATAAATATGAAACACCTTAAACGTCACAGGAAAAATCATACACATCAATAAGCCAAAAAAGCAACAACACCAAACAAGGGAAAGAGTTAACTTGACACTAGATAATAAGCCAGAAAATCAAGATATACAATAAAATCAGTGTGGAATAGAAAGGAAATCAATAAAGCAAGTTATCAAACACTCGCAAAACACAAAGCAATCAAGAGATGGAAAGAAACAAGCGTAAGCAAGTAGGCAAAAGAAGAAAACAGGGGGAAAACACTGGAAAAACATGAAAATAATTCTCTCTCTCTCTCTCTCTCTCTCTCTCTCTCTCTCTCT
>CM035175.1:9131345-9168541 GCA_020233015.1 Callinectes sapidus | reverse complement strand
GGACAGAATAGAGGTGAGAGGAAGAAGCAAGTCTTGTGCAGCGAGGCCGCGGGAACAGGGGAGGCACGCAGTTAGCGAGATCTGAAGAGCAGTTAGCATGAAAATAGCGGTAAAAGAGAGCAAGAGAGGCAACATTGCGGCGATGAGAAAGAGGCTGAAGACAGTCAGTCAGAGGAGAGGAGTTGATAAGACGAAAAGCTTTTGATTCCACCTTGTTCAAAAGAGCTGTATGATTGGAGCCTCCCCAAACATGTAAGTAGCATCCAACACACACCAACATTCTGAAACAAAAGTAGTCATTAATACATATATCTTTACTTTCAATACATCACTCTTGACTCTAAAGCTACAATACTTTGCAAATCTCACTAACACCTGGTAGACACTAACAAATAAATCAATAGTAATAGTGTGCTCGACACATTAGTAATATTGAGCACTCCTTTGTCCATTACCATATGTTTCTGAAGTGGATGAGCAAATTCTAATAACTCCACACACACACACACACACACACACACACACACACACACACACACCTGTGAATCCTGTGAAGTAGTTGGAAGCAGTCAGCGCTGCTAGATGCGGTGCTCTACTTCGGGGTCGCGATGGGTCGCCTCCCCAGTAACACACACACACACACACCTGCACCACCACCACCACCACCCCCGCCACAAAGTATGCATACAACAACTGCATTCACAATGAGGAAATGGGGAAAACGAGGACGTGTGAGGGTAGAAGTGAGTCCCTCCCCACCTTTCATCTATATGCCATCCTCACTTCACTCTTCCTCATATCAGTAATAGTTGTCTTTGAAATATATATGTACCATGGGAGTGTAAGTGGCCTGCTCCTCTTCCTGTTATCTTTTTCCAACGTAATACATGCAAAGGAATAGGAAATACACTATACTTCTCTGTTATGTAACGTGCGACCACAAGTATTAATAGGGAACATGTACAAATTCGTAAGATATTCGTAAAACATGTGTCTGGATGAGAGTTCCTTGTTCAAATATTAATAATGTAAACCCTTAGACCATTTCTGAATTAGGTTAGGTATAAAACAAAAAATAGTGAGTGATAATTGAGCTGGTGTGGGTGTTCAAAATTTTGCGGGTGCTTTTTGCGCCATCTGTTGTGCCAAACGTGAACCAAATTTTCTGTTTACATTCACATATTCCCGAGTTCTTAATAAGCGAGCAGTAATGTTTTCACAAATACGACAAAACTAAGACCTTACACCCCCAAAAAACCACCAGGAGAAGCACTTAAAACACCACAAAATATGAAAAACCCATCAAAACTATATAGAACACGATAAAGTAATAAAGCTAAAATAAGAAGAAGTGAATAGGGTTTTTGGAGGGGACCGCCATCTGTTGCCTCCTGAGCGAACCAGTGAAGAAAGGAGAGGCGGAGAGGCACGTTTTCCCGCCATATTTACTACACCCGCCTTATTTCCAGCCATTTTCCCCGCCGCCCCACCGCTCTGCTATGTGAGCCCTTGACCCGCGGAGCCTCCCTCGCCACACGCCACTCACCAATAAGGAGACAGGCGGCCTAAGGTGACGCACTACCCCGGGAAAAGTTATAATAGGTGACACTTTGCGGTGGACAGAGCCATCTTTTGCGGGAAACTCTTATTACTACACACCTGAGGACGCTGTGTGCCTCGCCTGTGTCCCCTGCCCACGCCTGCACCACGCCGCCCCTCCTGCAGGCTGAGGGTAGGGCGGCGCAGGGCAAGGCAAGGCTGCTCAAGGGAAAGGCTTCATATGTAACTCCCTAATATTCGAATTTCTCCACATCTTCCTCCATTTATCTCGACTTGTGTTTTGGTTCCCTCGTTTCTCTGCTGTACTTTCTTATCTCCTCGTTTTGAAATGCTTTGGGTATATTTGAACGGGAAATAGTGCTTGTTTTATCTCTATCGAATATTTAGCCCCATTTCTCTCTTTTGGCATTGTTACCTCATTTCTCTCTGCTGTACTTTCTTATCTCTTCGTGTTGAAATGCTGTGGGTGTTTTTAAATGGGGAGATAGTGCTTGTTAATTTCTATCGAATATTTAGCCCCATTTTTCTCCCTTTTGGCATTGTTACCTCATTTCTCTCCTGTACTTTCTTATCTCTTCGTGTTGAAATGCTATGGGTGTATTTGAAAGGGAAATAATGCTTCTTAATCTTTATCGAATATTTAGCCTCATTTCTCTCTCCCTTTTGGCATTGTTACCTCATTTCTCTCTCCTGTACTTTCTTATCTCTTCGTGTTGAAATGCTGTGGGTGTTTTTAAATGGGGAGATAGTGCTTGTTAATTTCTATTTATCTCCATTTTTCTCTTCCTATTTGGCATTGTTATCTTGTTTTTCTCCTGTTGTTATCTTTATAGGGTAAGGTTAGGCTGGGAGGGATGGAATGTTTGTTGGTTAAGGCCTAGTCATTTATAGTTGTTCCTCATTTTGTGGCTTATTTTGTAGTTTTAGCTTCGTTTATATCGTGTTTGGGTTTCATTTCTTTAAGGGTGAGGTGAGAATGGAAGGGGAACAGTAGTTAATTCTTGTATTCCTAATTTTTTTTCTTAAATCTCTCTCTCTCTCTCTCTCTCTCTCTCTCTCTCTCTCTCTCTCATGGGGAATATATTTAATAAACCATACAAACTCTTCCTTTCTCTTCTGCCTCTTCCTCTTCATTTGTTCCCATTGCCAATGTTTAACTAATGATAATGTTTTCATGGTTAGGTTAGGTTAGGATTGAGGTTAACATTATATATATCTCATCCATTCATCTGTTGTGATTTGAAAAGCATAATTTTGTCCAGGAATCAGTAGACTTAAGGTTATTTCCCCATCTCTATCTTCACTTTCTTTTCCTTTATCATTTATCCTGTCTTTCCTTGGCAATGGGAAGGTGTGGGTGGCTGTGGGTAACAATAATCTCTGCACCTTTGCTGTGTCTTTTCACCAACAATCAATCCTTCAGGGAGTCAATAGATCACTTAGGGACGCCACAGATTGACTAACCTCTGATCTTTCTGAACTTTCCGATCAACGAGAGAAATCCTGTTTGTAGTCATTGATCACACATATTGCCTAACCTCTGATCTTTCTAAAAATTCCGATTGATGTGAGAAATCCTGTTTATAGTTGTTGATCACACATATTACCTAACTTGTTGTCTTTCTAAAATTTCTGATTGATGAGAGAAATCCTGTTTGTAGTCGTTGATCACACAGATTGCCTAACCTCTAATCTTTCTAAAACTTCTGATTGACGTGAGAAATCTTGCTTATAGTCTCATTTTGTCTGCTTGCCAATTCACTCCGTTAGTAATTTGCCACTTGACTTTGTTTTGGCATATAAGAGACACAGGCCACTCGTATCATATCACACGTACTTTATTGGATGAGAACTAATATGATGAAATAGTGGCTGTGTGCTTACTTCTAAAAAGGAAAAGTTTATTATATTTATGTGCCAGATACAGAAGTAAGACCTTTAAAACTAATCTAAGTTAAAAATCTAAGGATACATGCTGAAGGTTACTGTGTGGGCTGTGGCATTTGATGGTCTGGTAAAGGGAAAGATAGATTTGTTTGCTTAAGTTTATTCATTAAGGTTTTTTTTTTAGAGTTTATGATGAATTTGGTATGAATAAGATTTAAAATTTTTTTTTTTTTTGTCATAATTGAAAAAATGGATAATCTACTTTTCAGTACTAAATTTCAGGTTTTGGGAGAGATGTAGCCTGAATAACAAGTGAATAACGAATAAGATTTTAGAATATTATTACGTTAACCTCGTAAGCTTTTAATATTTTTTCTCTTTCATTTAATTTCACTTATGCTAAATTGTGTAGTGGTGGTGGTGGTGGTGGTGGTGGCGGCAGCAGCAGCAGTGGTAGTGACATGCTGAAAATGAAGCCCAAAACAGCATTAGCATATTCCTTACCTAACCTAATGTTGTTGCTAAGGTAGAGAGGTTATCTAGGTTCACCATATCACCACCACCATCACCACCACCATCACCATTCTCATCACTATTTTTTGTGTGTGTTAGTTTGTTAGTGTTATTATCATCATCATCATCACCATCATTTTCATCATTATTTTCTGTGTGTGATAGTTTGTTAGTGTCATTACCATCATCATCACCATCATTTTCATCATTATTTTCTGTGTGTGTTAGTTTGTTGGTGTCATTACCATCATCATCATCATCATCATTTTCATCATTATTTTCTGTGTGTGTTAGTTTGTTAGTGTCATTACCATCATCATCACCATCATTTTCATCATCATTTTCTGTGTGTGTTAGTTTGTTAGTGTCATTACCATCATCATCATTACCATCATCACCATCATTTTCATCATCATTTTCTGTGTGTGTTAGTTTGTTGGTGTCATGTTCAGTATCTGTCACTGTCACCTTGTTGCCAGGATAGTGAAGTTGGCTGTCACCATCATTGCCATCACCATCATCATCATCATTGCATTAGTGGTGATGAAAGTGAAGGGTTAAAGGCAGAATGTGGTGGTTTGCTCATTGTTGCTGGGGTAGAAAGATTAGCAGAGTCATCACCATCATCATTATCATTATCATCATTGTTATTGTTATTATCAGATTGATTTTCTTGTTGCTAAGATACAAAAATGATTTAAATTCGTTCACCACCACCACCACCACCTGCATCATCATCATCATCATCATCATCATCATCATCATCATCATCATCATCATCATCATCATTACTAGAGTGTTAATAATAGTGATTGCAGGAGGTATCATCATCATCATCATTATAGCCATTACCTTGTTGCTAAGATACGGAAATTATAGCTAGATTTGTTCACTACCATCATCATCATCATCATCATCATCATCATCATCATTATAGCCTTCTACATCATCTTTATTTTTCTCATTATCTTCCCCTCCATTGACATGTATCCTTACACACACACACACACACCCACACCCACACCCACACACACACACACACACACACCCACACCCACACCCACACACACACACACACACACACACACACACACACACACACACACCCTTACATACCCTTACATAACCTGCCACACCCTTAAGCTCACCCAAGAAAAACAAGGAAATAACCTAACCCATGAAAAGTCTCTCAAAAACCTGTAATTTTCATGTACACTCATTTTTAATCTCACACATTCATCCGTTATTGGAACCTCACACACACACACACACACACACACACACACACACACACACACTCACACCTATCTTTCTCTCAATGTTGTATCTCTTGTTATCTTGTACTGCTATTTTCATGCCAGCTGCTTTGATATTGCTAACTGTTTGCCTCCTTTCCCATGGCCTCATTGCACAAGACTTCCCTCTTATCCCTATTCTGTCTATCTCTCTAAAGCAAGAGTTAGCCAGTGCTCTCAGCCATTCATCTCTCTCCCTGGAATATAGCCGGGAGAGAGCAGAATGTTTCTAAGGGTGTTTTTAGAGTTTTAAAGGCAGGATGACAAAGATTTTTACATTATTAATTGGAAAAACACTTATAAACCCCACCAATGATATCTATGGCTTTGGAAAACAATCGTGGCAAGGGAACGAAGTGTTTCTAAGGATGTTTTTTAGAGTTTTGAAGATAGTGACAAGATTTCTTCATCATTAACTGGAAAATCACTTAAAAATCCCCTCAAATGATCTCTGCAATGTTAGAAAATAGTGATGGTGAGAGAGCAAAGTGTTTTTAAAGAGTTTTGAAGTTAGAGTGACAAGATTTAGAGTGACAAGATTCTAAGGGTGTTTTTTAGAGTTTTGAAGATAGTGACAAGATTTCTTCATCATTAACTGGAAAATCACTTCAAAATCCCCTCAAATGATCTCTGCAATGTTAGAAAATAGTGATGGTGAGAGAGCAAAGTGGTTTTAAAGAGTTTTGAAGTTAGAGTGACAAGATTCTAAGGGTGTTTTTTAGAGTTTTGAAGATAGTGACAAGATTTCTTCATCATTAACTGGAAAATCACTTAAAAATCCCCTCAAATGATCTCTGCAATGTTAGAAAATAGTGATGGTGAGAGAGCAAAGTGTTTTTAAAGAATTTTGAAGGCAGAATGACAAGATTTCTACATTATTAACACACACACACACACACACACACACACACACAACTGACCAACTCTTCCCCCGACAGACCAGGATGGGCCGCGGCGACAACCTGACCATCCTCTACCCTCCGGGGTGTCGGGAGGTGACAGAGGATGTGGGTCCAGACGAGCTTATCCGGCGCCTCAAGACTCTGGCACACACCCTGCAGTCCATGGGGCAAGATGATGGGGCTTACCAGGTGGGTGGGTGTGTTGTATAGATAGATAGGTAGAGAGATGATGGGGCTTACTAGGTGTGTGTGTGTGTGTGTGTCTCTCGTATAGATAGATAGATAGATGATGGGGCTTACCAGGTGTGTGTGAGTGGGTGTGTGTGTGTGTGTGTGTGTGTGTATGTGTGTGTGTGTCTCGTATAGATAGATGGATAGATAGATAGATAGATGATGGGGCTTACTAGGTGTGTATGTGTGTGTGTGTCGTATAGATAGATAAATAGGTAGATAGATGTGGCTTACCAGGTGGATGTGGGTGGGTGTGTGTGTGCCGTTTAGATAGATAGATAGATAGATAGATGGGGCTTACCGTGTGTGTGTGTGTGTCTCGTATAGTCCATGGGGCAAGATGATGGGGCTTATCAGGTGTGTGTTGTATAGATAGATAGATAGATGATGGGGCTTACCAGGTGTGTGTGTGTGTGTGTTGTGTAGATAGATAGGTAGAGAGATGATGGGGCTTACCGTGTGTGTGTGTGTGTGTCTCGTATAGTCCATGGGGCAAGGTGATGGGGCTTATCAGGTGTGTGTTGTATAGATAGATAGATAGATAGATAGATGATGGGGCTAACCAGGTGTGTGTATGTTGTATAGATAGATAGATAGATAGATAGATAGATAGATGATGGGGCTTACCAGGTGTGTGTGTGTGTGTGTGTGTGTGCCGTTTAGATAGATAAATAGGTAGATAGATGGGGCTTACCAGGTGGGTGTGGGTGGGTGTGTGGGTGTGTTTGTATGTGTATGTGTGTGTGTGTCTTGTATAGATAGATAGATAGATGGATAGATAGATGATGGGGCTTACCAGGTGGGTGGGTGTGTGTGTGTGTCTTGTATAGATAGATAGGTAGAGAGATGATGGGGCTTACCATGTGTATGTGTGTGTGTGTGTGTCTCGTATAGTCCATGGGGCAAGGTGATGGGGCTTATCAGGTGTGTGTTGTATAGATAGATGGATAGATAGATAGATAGATGATGGGGCTAACCAGGTGTGTGTGTGTTGTATAGATAGATAGATAGATAGATAGATGATGGGGCTTACCAGGTGTGTGTGTGTGTGTGTGTGTGCCGTTTAGATAGATAAATAGTTAGATAGATGGGGCTTACCAGGTGGGTTTGGGTGGGTGTGTGGGTGTGTTTGTGTGTGTATGTGTGTGTGTGTCTCGTATAGATAGATAGATAGATGATGGGGCTTACCAGGTGGGTGGGTGTGTGTGTGTGTGTGTGTGTGTGTGTGTGTCTCGTATAGATAGATAGATAGATAGATGATGGGGCTTATCAGGTGTGTGTGTTTATGTGTGTGTGTGTCTCGTATAGATAGATAGATAGATGGGGCTAACCAGGTGTGTGTGTGTGTGTGTGTGTGCCGTTTAGATAGATAAATAGGTAGATAGATGGGGCTTACCAGGTGGGTGTGTGTGTGTGTGTGTGTGTGTGTCTCGTATAGATAGATAGATAGATAGATGATGGGGCTTACCAGGTGTGTATGTGTGTGTGTCTCATATAGATAGATAAATAGATAGATAGTGATGGGGCTTACCAGGTGTGTGTGTGTGTGTGTGAGTGTGTGTGTGTGTGTGTGTCTCATATAGATAGATGGATAAATAGATAGATAGATAGATAGATAGATGGATGGATAGAGAGATGATGGGACTTACCAGGTGTGTGTGTGTGTGTGTCTCGTATAGATAGATAAATAGGTAGATAGTGATGGGGCTTACCAGGTGTGTGTGTGTGTGTCTCATATAGATAGATAGATAAATAGATAGATTGTGTGTGTGTCTTGTATAGATAGATAGATAGATTGTGTGTGTGTCTTGTATAGATAGATAGATAGATTGTGTGTGTGTCTTGTATAGATAGATATATTGTGTGTGTGTCTTGTATAGATAGATAGATATATTGTGTGTGTGTCTTGTATAGATAGATAGTTTATTGACCACAAGATTTGAGAACTACTTCTATATACATATGATAAATAATGGTCCAATACATTAGCATAAATTACATAGCTATTTCAGAATATACAGTATAAGTTTGCTAAGGTACGGCATACACATAGATTCTTTTGCGTATTTTGTCCCACACACATAAAAAGATAATAACTCCCTCATACTCTTACCCTTATTATTATTATTATTATTATTATTATTATTATTATTATTATTTGAGTTATGTTGAAGGTGAAAGGTAATTATTAATATCAAGTTTCATTCTGCAGAGGGCAATGGAACTCAACTTTGATGTATTTTTGGTCTTAAAATTCATCTTAACCTTCTGAAATGGGTGGTGTAGTTTACCCATTATTTCATCGCCAGTAAATTTGAAGCTGCCGATACTAAAATGCCTAAAATACATCAAGTTCAGAGTTAAGTTAGATTTTTAAGACTGCAAATTCATCGAAGAAAAAGTTATGTAATGAAAAATCTCTGTTAACACTTTTCCTGCGATTTGGTTCATCTTTCTTATTAACAAATTATTAACAAATCTTTAGCCTTAACTGACTGTGACCTCAAAGCATTCTGTAAACTAAAAACTGCTCAATGTACTCTTTTTCATCATCTTTTCTATATTTCTTGTCGATTTTTGGTAAGATTTCGCTGTTTAAGGAGGAGTGTGTTGGTCTGTACATCGCAGTGAAAGAGTTAACACACACACACACACACACACACACACACACACACAAATAACGCTGGTGTCTATCCCACAGGAGTACATTCCTCTGGCCATGCACATAGCAGATGACTTCTTCCTGTCGTACCAAAGTCGCGATGTTCAGTTACTCATCGCGTGTTGCATTGCCGACGTCCTGAGAGTCTACGCTCCCGAGGCTCCGTATAAGGATCCTGCGCAGGTCAAGGTGAGGCTCTGGGCCCATGGGAGGCTTCTTCCTTCAGGGGCGTGTCAAGTGATCTTCCTTCGGTATGTGAAGTGTGGGTTATTGTGAGAATTGTTTTAAATGCTTCTTGTTTTTGATAATTTTGTTTTTCCTTTTTTTCCTTCTAATTCTTTCTTTCTTTCTTTCTTTCTTTCTTTCTTTCTTTCTAAATGCTTCTTGTGTTTCAGTTTCTTGTTTCTGATAATTCTGTTCTTCTATTTTTTTCCTTCTAATTCTTTCTTTCTTTCTTTCATTCTTTCTTTTTTTCTTTCTTTCTTCCTTCCATTTTTTCACTCATTCATTCTCATTCATTCTTTCCTCCTTTTAATCATGTTATTCTTCCTGCTCATCTTATCTTTCCTTTCTTCTTCCTGCTATTCCTCCTCCTAATCTTATTCTTCTCTCTCTCTTCTCATAATCCAGTCATTTCTTCCTTCCTTTATCCTGCCAATCATGTCCTTTCTTCCTTATAAATTCATTCTTTCTTTTTCTTTTTTATGATTTTCTTTTATTTTTTTGTCTGTCTAATGTCCTTTCTTCCTTGTAAATCTGTTCTTTCTTTCTTTCTTTCTTTTGATTTAATTTTATTTCGTTTGATGTCTTTGTCTGTCCATTGTCCTTTCTTCCTTGTAAATCTTTCTTTCTTTTCTTTTCTTTCTTTTCTTTCTTTTCTTTCTTTTATTTTGTTTTTTTGTTTGTCCGTGTACTTTCTCTCTCTTCTTTCTTTCTTTTATTTTTATTTTATTTCATTTCGTTTTTTTATTTGTTCAATGTTCTCTCTCTCTCTCTCTCTCTCTCTCTTACTCCCGCTATCCTGATGTCCTAACCCAAGTCCTTCTCCACAGACCATCTTTATGTTCCTGATCAAGCAGTTGGGAGGCCTGAAGGACCCCAAGGACCCCGCCTTCAAGCGATACTTCTACCTCCTGGAGAACCTGGCGTATGTCAAGTCCTTCAACATGTGCTTTGAACTGGAGGATTGCCAGGAAATATTCTGCAAGCTGTTCAAACTCATCTTTAATATTGTCAAGTGAGTGTGGGTGTTTTGTGTTTGTGTGTCTGTGTTTGGTATGGTTTTAAATAGTTTGCTGTTTATGTGATATTGTAATATTTTTTGTGTGTGTGTGTGTGTTTTTTGAGTTTAAGTTGAATTTCTGTGTTTATTGGTGTTAAATATTTAGTTGTTTATATAATACTTTGATGTGTTTGGTGTGTGTGTGTGTGTGTGTGTGTGTGTGTGATGATACATACATACATTCACACATGCATACATACACAAATAAACAATAAACAAAAGACAAACATGCATATACCTACAATTAAATACTCCTTTTTAATTCCCATCTTATTTCATTCTTAGCAAACTTACCCATCATACATAAAAATAAATAAATAACCCCCCAAAATCCATCCATTCCCACAGTGACGAACATAGTGGCAAAGTGAAATCCTTTATGCTGGATGTGCTGTGTCCGCTAATCAATGAGAGCGACGTGGTGTCCAACGATCTTCTGGACATCATCCTAGCCAATGTAGTGGAGCCCTCCAAGTCACAAAGGAGGAACGCATACCAGATCGCCAAGGAACTCATTATCAAGTGCTCGGATACACTGGAGCCATACATTCAGGCTGTGAGTGGATGGCAGAGGGAGGTGTAGGGAGGTGCTGGCTGGGCTGACACGGAGAGACAGAGAGGCAGAGAGAGAGATAGGAGGAGGAGAGTGAGAGGAGAAAAAGTAAAGAGAAAAGGAGAAAAGTGAGAGAGAAAAAGAAAGTGAGAAAAGGAAAATAGTGATGGCAGAGAGAGAAAGAAAGAAAAAAGTTAGAGCAGAGAGAGAGAGAGAGAAAGAAAGAAAGTGAGAACAGAGAGAGATAGAGAGTATGAATTAGAGTAAGGGAGGCTGGGTTGTGTTATAAAAGAGAGAGAGGAACTACAAATTGAATATAGTGAAAAGGAGAGAGAGAGAGAGAGAGATGGATAGATTAGAAACTGAATTATACTGAAAAAAAGAGAGTTATTAATTCAATCTTCACATAACCTAACCTAACCTAACCTAACCTTTCTTTCCCTTTACAGTTCTTCAACAACGTGCTTATCCTGGGTCGTGAGGAGAAGAGTCTGATCATCTCCAAGAAAGTTTACGACCTTATTTATGAGTTGAATCACATTTGCCCTTCAGTTCTTTTGGCTGTGCTTCCCCAGGTCTGTATATATATGTGTGTGTGTGTGTATGTGTGTGCCTATGATTCACTTAGTTGTTGTTGAAAGGGAGGTATTAATTTCATAGTATTCCGTCAATATCCACTATCCGTTTTCCTCAAAGCACTGACACACTTCCCTCGTTCCAGCTGGAGTACAAACTGAAGAGTGCTGACCAGGAGGAGCGGTACAGTTCTGTCTCCCTGCTGGCTCGTATGTTCTCTGAGAAGGACTCCACAGTAGCCCTCAACCACACTGCTCTCTGGGAAGCATTTCTGGGCAGGTGGGTGACGCAGGTGCTATTGTAAGACACGCACACACAGAGAGAGAGAGAGAGAGAGAGAGCGGGAGACATATGCTGGTGTTCTTAAATGCTTTGCTCTCTCACCGTCACTATTTTTCAAAGGCTCTAGTTGAAGATGGTCATATTTTTAAGGGTGTTTTTATGGTTTTAGTGATGGATTGGCAATATTTCTGATTTGTTATAGGGAGAAACTGTTCTTGGCAAATTGTTATGGTGAGAGAGCAAAGGAAGATAAAAAAAGAAGAAACAGGTTAGAAAAATGAGAAAGAAAGTAAAAGTGTTTAAGGATATGAGCCATAAACAACTCTAGACACTTTTTCATATTTATTCTGCTTATCTGTCAATTTTGTACAGCTTCAGAAATTCATGTGGAGATTGAAATAGTAGACTCTGGCCATTAATCTTTGGACCTCCATAGACACTTCCTAACATCAATAAGATCGTGTAATCCCCACCCAAAACTAGCCGTAAAAATGTCTTCCAGTACTGAAGAGTTTAAAATTAGCTTTGTTTCCTCTTTAGTGACAGTCTTCATGGTATTTCTCCGTGTGTAGGTTCAATGACATCAACATCAAGATCAGAACCAAATGTGTGCAGTATTCAATGCATTTCCTCCTCAACCACCCACTGCTGAGGAAGGACATCACCGAGACTCTCAAGCTGCGCCAACACGACTCAGAGGAGAGCGTCAGGTGAGTACCGGGCTGCTCCTTCTTATCTCTTCAGTCTTTGCTCTTCTTTCTCTCTATATATCATTCAGACTGTATTTTTGTTTTTACTTAACTTTTTCTCTTTAGTTTTGCTTTCTTCCTCTTAATAGGTCTTTTTTTCTTAATTCCTTTCTTTTTTATATGTTTCTTCACTTTCTTTTTATAGTGTGTTGTGTGTTCTCTTCATTCTTCCATTCATCCTCTTCTCTTGTCCCTTATCTTTCCCACACTTTTACTTCCTTTCTCCTCTTTCTAACCTGTTTCTTCTTCTTTTATCTTTCTTTTCTATCCTTTCATGTCTGTTTATTCTTTATCTCACCTTGTTTCATCCCTTCAGTATTCTCTCATCCCTGATCTAATGTCACAAAAGTCACTAGTAATGCCTCAGACAGTTGCAGTGCCTATATCATTAATTAACCTCCTCATCTCCTGGCATTGCGTGTGTCCGTAGGTATGAGGTTGTGATGGCTATTGTCTCCACGGCCAAGAGGGACCTGAGCATCGTGGCCGACAGTGAAGACCTCCTGGACTTTGTGAAGGAGAGGACACTGGATAAGAAGGTAAGGCTGAAGTGCTTTTTTTGTATTTATTATTTGGTGTTTCCATGGAAGAGGTGAAGCTGGCAAAGGGCAACAAAAAAGAATGAAAATAAGATGCTCACTAATTTACTCATCCCTTTAAAGAACCAAAGAATTAGCTAAAAGTCTGAGATAAATGTCTTGAAACCTGGTAACTTGATACACCAAAGAAAGATTGGATGAAGTTATTTTTAGATGCTAAGAGAGGGAAGCTGCAAGAGGCTGTTAGTTAGACCTATTCGTGGCAGTCCCTATGTGAACACCTCTGCCTATTTCCACCCTATCATCCTCATCCATAAACTTGTCCAATCTTGTAAAACTCACCAATGTATGAGCATGATAACTTACTCCAAGGCAAAGGAAGTTGAGATTAATTTGGGATATTAAGATGAGAAACCTGATTATTTGGTAGTAAGGGAAAGGAAGACTGATTGACAAGGTTGAGTTAAGATGCTAATGTGGGGAATGTGATGACTGGTTACTCTAAGGCAGAGGGGGAAAAAATGACAATAAAAGGACAAAATAAATGTAAAAGTATAGAAACACATTGAGGAAAGATTACAAAGAAAAAAACATAAATGACAGCAAAGAAATGAGAAATGAATATAGAGAAATTCAGAGACAAAAGATCACAATGAAAAATAATAAGAAAACAAAGAAGGAGAGGTTATGAGGAGAAAATATAAAAGAAAGAAAGAAATTACAAACTAATATAGATACACTGAAACAAAAAATCACAATAAAAAAATAATAAAAAGAATAAAGAAAATATGAAAAGAAAATATAAACTAAAAGATCACCACCAAAAAAATAACTAAAAAAAAAAACAGTAAGAAAAGGTTATGATGAGAAAATATAAAAGAAAGAAACTAATATAGATACACTGAAACAAAAAATCACAATAAAAAAAATAATAAAAAGAATAAAGAAAATATGAAAAGAAAATATAAACTAAAAGATCACCACAAAAAAAATAACTAAAAAAAAAAAACAGTAAAAAAAGGTTATAAGGAGAAAATATAAAAGAAAGAAAGAAATTGCAAACTAATATAGATACACTGAAACAAAAGATCACAATAAAAAAATAATAAAAAGAATAAAGGAAAGATTATGAAAGAAAATATAAACTAAAAGATCACCACAAAAAAAATAACTAAAAAAAAAACAGTAAAAAAAGGTTATGATGAGAAAATATAAAAGAAAGAAACTAATATAGATTCACTGAAACAAAAGATCACAATAAAAAAATAATAAGAAGAATAAAGGAAAGATTATGAAAAGAAAATATAAACTAAAAGATCACCACAAAAAAAAAAAAATAACAGTAAAAAAAGGTTATGAGGAGAAAATATAAAAGAAAGAAAGAAATTACAAACTAATATTGATACACTGAAACAAAAAATAATAAAAAGAACAAAGGAAATATGAAAAGAAAATATAAACTAAAAGATCACCACACAAAAACAAAAAATAACTACAAAAACTAAAGAAATAACACCACTAACAGAACAGTTACCTCTCCCAGTTCAAGATCCGGAAGGAGGCGATGTGTGGGTTGGCGATGATCTACAAGAAACACTTAAACAACCCAGATGTGCCGCCAGCAACACGCCACGCTGTTACCTGGATCAAGGACAAGATTCTGCACGGCTACTATATGACCAGCATGGACGACAGGTGTGTGTGTGTGTGTGTGTGTGTGTGTGTTGTGGATTTTAATGTGTTAATTTTGCTTTCTTTGTTTTCATTGCTTTTTTTTTGTTAGTTTTGCTTTATTTGTTTTCATTGCTTTTTTTTTGTGTGTGTGTTGTTTAGTGATGTGACATTAAGATTGTTCTGTTTTATTGATTTTAGGTTTTTTCTTTTCCTTTTTCTTTTTTTTTGTTCAGTACCAGTAATGTGTTTTTATTCTATTTATTCATTTTTTGACCGTAGTGTGTGTTGTAGATTTTAATGTGTTAGTTTTGCTTTATTTGTTTTCATTGCTTTTTTGTGTGTGTGTTGTTTAGTGATATGACATTGAGATCGTTCTGTTTCATTGATTTTAGGTTTTTTCATTTCTTTTTTTTTTCAGTACCAGTAATCATTCTATTTATTTATTTTTTTTACTGTATGTCTTGTTTATGTGTGTGTTGTTAAGTGATATGACATTAAGATCATTCTGTTTCATTGATTTTAGGTTTTCTCGTTTCTTTTTTTTGTTCAGTACCAGTAATCATTCTATTTATTTATTTTTTTAGTGTATGTCTTGTTTTTGTTTGTGTTGTTTAGTGATATGACATTAAGATCATTCTGTTTCATTGATTTTAGGTTTTCTCATTTCTTTTTTGTTCAGTACCAGTAATCATGTGTTTTTATTCTATTTATTTATTTTTTTGACTGCATGTCTTGTTTTTGTGTGGATTAAGTGATATTTCAGTTAATGTCTTTAGTTTATTTGTTCAGTGTTTGGTAGTCAGTTCATTAATCAAGCTTACTTTGTCATCTCTACTTCAGCATCACTCAAGTCAGTCTCATTCATTTACTTGTTCAACTTTACCATTAATCAGTCAGTCAGTCAGTCCACAATCAGAATTTTGTCCCATTTGTTTAACTTCAGCATTAGTCAATCAATCACACTCATTTCAACTTCACTCACTCATTTACTCACAATGTCAATTTTGTCTCATTTGTTTAACTTCAGCATTAGTCAATCAGTCACACTCATTTCAACTTAACCCATCCATCCATCCACCCATCCACCTACCCACCCACTATTTCACTCCCTCCCTCCCTCCCTCCCTCCCTCACCTTATCCTACCAGCGACTCACCCCCCCATCCTCTTCCCACAGATTACTAGTGGAGCGCCTTTTGAACACATGTCTAGTACCGTACCAGCTGCCCCCAGAGGACCGAATGAAGAAGCTATTTTACCTCTTTGCCACCATCGACGAGAACGCCACTAAGGCCTTCATTGAGCTACAGAAACACCAGCTGGCAGTGCGTCGCCACGTTGCCGAGCTGATCGAGCTTCACAGGCGGCCGCAGGATGATGAGAGGGACAAGGAGGTTGGCGTGAGACTGAACCAGCTGACTAAGTACCTCCCGGACCCTCTCAAAGTGATCGAGTTCCTGAAGAAGTTTTCGCAGCATCTCAGCACAGACTCGCAGCTCCTGTCGCTCATGGAGACTATTGTTAGCCCTGATGTCTCCTGCAAAGATAGTGTGGATGCTGTGGTAAGTGGTGTGCTGTGTGTGTGTGTGGATGGGGTTTTGTTGGTGTGAATGCTGTGGTAAGTGGTGTGCTGTGTTTGTGTGTGTGTGGATGGGGTTTTGTTGGTGTGGATGCTGTGGTAAGTGGTGCTCTGTGTGTGTGTGTGTGGATGCTGTGGTAAGTGGTGTGCTCTGTGTGTGTGTGTGTGTGTGGATAGGTTTTGTTGAGTGTGGATGCCGTGGTGAGGGTTGTTTGGTGTTTGTGCTGTGTGGGTGGCTTTATGTGGAGTGTGGATGCTGTGGAGAGGGTTTAGTGTGGATGGTTGTTTGGTGTGAGTGCTGTGTGGAGGGTTGTTTGTTGGTGAGTGGAATGCTGTGTGGAGGAGGGTATTTACTCAGTGTGGATGGCTGTGGAGTGTAAGTACTGTGGATGGTAAGTGTTCAGTGTGGATGGGTGTTGGTGGAGTGTTTTATGAGGGATATTGACAGATGGATATATTTTCTTTCTTGTGGACTTATTTTTTAATTCTATTTACCTCCTATTCTCCCAGACACAAATTCTAAGGAAACAGTGCCAACTTTGATATATTTATAGATAGAAACATGTTTTTCAAAGGGATATTTATTATTTAGTTAGATACACGTTTTGTATTCCATTTATCCCTGTTCTCCCCTTACTTAAATCCTGACAAAACAATGCCAACTTTGATATATTTATGGATAGAAACATGTTTTTTCAAAGGGACATTTATTTCTTAAGTTGGATACATTTTCCTCTTCTGTACTCTATCCCTCTTCTCCCGTTCTCAAATCCTGACAAAACAATGCCAACTTTAATACATTTATAGATAGAAACATGTATTTTCAAAGGGACATTTATTTTTTAAGTTGGATACATTTTCCTCATCTGTACTCTATCCCTCTTCTCTCAGACTCAAATCCTGAAGAAACAATGCCAACTTTAATATATTTATAGATAGAAACATGTATTTTCAAAGGGACATTAATTTTCTTAGTTGGATACATTTTCCTTGGAGACGTTCTGTACTCTATCCCTTTCCTCCCATTCTCAAATCCTGACAAAATACCAACTTTAATATATTTATAGATAGAAACATGTTTTTTCAAAGGGACATTAATTTTCTTAGCTGGATACATTTTCCTTGGAGACGTTCTGTACTCTATCCCTTTCCTCCCATCCTCCCAGACACAAATCTTGAAGAAACTGGGTCAGCCGGTGATGACCAACCTGTACTACAACACAATAAAGATGATGCTGGAGCGAGTGTCATGCGTCATGGTGGACCACGTGGCCATCCGGGTGTTGCTGAGCCTGGTGGAGGGAGCGCTGGAGGAGGACCCCGCTGTGCTCGACTCCCTCAACCTCACTGCTGATATCGCCACTGAGAAAGGCCTTAAACTCCTCTTTGTGAGTGGGGAAGGACATTGCTGTTCTCATTTATCTATTTATTTTATTTATTTATTGTTTTTTATGTAAGGGAATGGGGAAGGACATTGCTGTTCTCTCATTTATCTATTTATTTTATTTATTTATTGTTTTTTATGTAAGAGAGTGTGAAAGGATCTTGGTGTTCTCTCATTTATCTATCTATTTTATTTGTTTTTTGTTTTTATGTAAGGAAATTTGAAAGGACCTTGCTGTTCTCTCAATTTTCTATCTATTTTATTTATATTTTGTTTTTTATGTAAGGGAGTGTGAAAGGACTTTGCTGTTCTCTCATTTGTCTATCTATTTTATTTATTTTTTATTGTTTTTATGTAAGGGAGTGTGAAAGGATCTTGGTGTTCTCTCATTTATATATCTATTTTATTTATTGATTTATTTTGTTTATGTAAGAATGAATCCAGTCAAGATGCCAGTCCCTAAAAAGAGTTAAATAGAAGATCTGTGTTTGTGTGTGTTTTTTAAGTATGAGGAGAACACTAGTGAAGAGCAACAAAAATAATGAAAGTAAAAAGCCCACTAATTTTTCCAGTAAGGATGTCGGTGGTGGTGTATTCTCACTGTTGTATCTGTGCAGGTGCTGTCCTTTGTGTACCCAGCCCACTTCCTACACGAGGACATCATTGAGCGCCTCCACAACCTGCTGGAGCGCTCCAACACCATCTCCCCGTCCGTTCTCTCTATCATCACCTACATTGGGAAGTACAAACCCATCGGTGAGTCAGGGAGTGTCACAGTGCTGCCTTTTGTTCTCTCATCCTTAAGTTATTGTTGCTTCACTCTAATTAAGTGTTCCCATTGCTTCATTATTGTGTCTTCTAACCCCTTCAATACTGGGATGCATTTTTCATATTTATTCTGCTTATTATTTGTTGATTTTATACAGCTTCAGAAATTTATATGGAAATTAGTATAGTGAAGATTCCAGCCATTCATTTTCTGACATCCATAGAGCTTTCCTAATGTCAATAAAATCATATAACTGTATCCAAAACTGAAGGTATAAATGCATCCCAGTACTGAAGGGGTTAAGCATCTGTCATCAAGTGTCTTATGATTTTTTATCCCTTATAGTTTTTTTGTTATCTTTGCATTGTGTTACTTCCATAGTATCTGTCACGAGTCACCTCTTTGCTCCCTGCAGGTGAGGTGTTCCCCAGCCTGGCAGCGGTGCTCATTCCAATCTGCCAGAAGTTTGCTGAGCGCGGCACCCCCAAGCAGGCCAAGCATGCCGTGCGCTGCCTTCACACCAACTGCACTGCAGAGTCCGAGGACGTGTTTGAGAAGATATTGGAGGTAGGCATGGCTTCTCGCCCACATTTGAAGCCCTTTGTAGGATTTGGGACTGATATGATGCATGTGTGTGTGTGTATGTGTGTGTTTATAGTGTTGGGGGTGTGGTGTGTGTCTAATGTCAGCAAAAAGCCTGTTGGTACATTTGTTTGGGATATTATTTGTTTTTGTAGTTATAACATTTCTTGTAATGATTCACTGTGATGGAGAGTAAAGATCAAGTTATGCATTGTGTTTGGTTGAAATATCTTGCATTTGCTTTTGTTGTTTATGGCATAATGTGTGTTTGTTGTCTCCACAGAAAATTAAGGAGCAGTTGAGTTTCAACAGTCCCCACTTCCGCACCTCCATTGTTTCCCTGGGCCACATAGCATTCCAAATGCCTGAGAAGTTCCTGGTGCCCATCAAGAACATCGTCTCCAGAAAGGTGAGTGAACTGACCAACTGACGAACAAATCATTTACTTTTCACTACTTTTCTTTGGTGGGGAACAACAAATGAATGAGAAACTTTTTATAATGTTTCTTTGTGGGAACTCAAAACTCTGACTTGAATATTTTTTTGCTCTTATCTAGTGTCTGTAAGAAGACAGAAAAGGCAGAAATGAACAAACTAATTACTTCTTACAACTTCTCTTTGGTGGGGAACAACAAATGAATGACAGACTTACAACACACCCATGACTTAAATATTTAGTTGTTATTTACTGGTGCCCTGCAGACAACAAAAGACTAGAGATAAACACAATGAACTCTATTTCTCAGGTGGTACGAGAATTGCTCATGAGGAACCAGACAGCAGCACACACGCCGGGCTCCACTGTGAGAGACGAGGCGGATGAGTGGGTGGAGGAGGATGAACTGACAGAGGAGACAGTAGTGAAGATGGAGGGCATTAAGATGATGGCCCGGTGGCTGCTGGGACTCAAATCGGACGTGATATCGGCACAGAAGACCTTCAGGATGTTGAACCACTTTATCATCAGCAATGGGGACCTCTTGAAGACCGGGAAGATGCTGTGAGTACTGTCTGTGTTTGTGTCCTAGTTCATATAGAAGGTTTTTTATGTAAGAGAGGGAAAACTGGCTAAGGGCAACAAAAACAATGATAAAATAAAAGAAACACCAACTTGATTTTCTTGATTAGTTGTACTTTGAAGTGAGTTTGTGTTTGATGTTTTTGTCAAAGCGAGAGATGAATTGTGGCAAAAATATGTGAGTTAATGATCAATGTTGCTATTTTATTCAAGTGAAAAAAGCGGAAACATAAAAAATATAATGGAAAGAATATAAGTAGAGGGGGAGAAAAAGAAAATAGAGGTTTATTGTACCACTGGCAAGGACAGGGATGCTTAAAAAGAAAAAGGTTAGGTTAGGTCTTAATACAATCTATATACATACATACCAAACCAACAATTCCACACAGGATTGACCAGGCAAAACAACACACACACACACACACACACACACACACACACACACACACACACACACACACACACACACACACACACATCATTCATTCACATTTGTATTGTAGGTGTTCTCTGAAAAGGACAGTCACTTCAACCACCTTACAACACCCTATGAACTTTAAAATAACACAGCTGACCATATACATTAATAGAAACACCCAATAACATACACTAGCTTACCTCTCCTTCATACATAGATAATGCACCCATATACATTGATAACAACTGCCAATAACAAGCACTAGTTTACCTCTCCATATATAGATTATGCCTCGGTACTAAGTGTGACTGTTGTTGTTGTTGTTGGTGCAGGAAGAGTGAGATGGCCCACCTGCGTCTGGCGGCCGGTGCTGCGATGCTCAAGATTTGTGAGCAGAAGGGTGTTGGGGACCAGTTCACCTCAGAGCAGTTCTATAACCTCTCCAGATTGATGTTTGTAAGTACATGTCGTGTCCCTTGCTGGGTGACTGCTACTGGTGGTGGTGGTGGTGGTGGTTGTAAGTGTCGTGTCCCTTGCTGGGTGACTGCTACTACTGGTGGTGGTGGTGGTGGTGGTGGTCAGTATTGTGTTTCACTACTTCAGGAATTGTGGACTGATATTATTGAAGTTCGTGTTTTGTTTACGTTACTTCACTCCCACTTTTCTTTTTTTTATAAATATATCTTGCTTCTGTACTTCAGTTTTTACATTACTTCACTCCCACTGTCACTACTTTTCTCCCTTTTTGAATATTTCTTGGATCTTTATATCAATTTTTACATTACTTCACTTCCACTGTTGCTACTTCTCTCGTTTTACAAATATATCTTGCATCTGTTTATCAATTTTTACATTACTTTACTCCCACTGTCATTACTTTTCTTTCATAAACATATCTTGCATCTGTACATCAAGTTTTACATCACTTCACTCTCATGTCAGTACCAAGAGAAGATGGAGTTTTGAAAGCAGATTTGGGAGTTTTAAAAGAACATTGGACAAGTTTATGGATGATAGTTGGAAATAGGCAGAGGTGTTCACATAGGGACTGCCACAAATAGGTCTAATGGTCTCTTGCAGCTTCCCTCATTTTCTTATGTTGTTATGTTCTCTCCCGACAGGATGAATGCCCACAGGTGAGGGAGAGGTTTGCCATCAAGCTGCACAAAGGTCTAGTGAGGGGCATCCCTAATAAATGTTTGCCTCTTGACTTCATGGGCTTCTATGCGCTGGCCGGGCAGGAACGGAACAGAAACCTCAAGATTGCTGTCAAACAGTACATGATGACGGACATTAATAAACGCAGAGAGTACATCCGAGGCCTGTCCATGAGTGTTGGAGGTGTGTATTGTAGGTTCTTAGGATCAATAACCAGGATAGAACCAGGAATAATGTGTTCAAGTTATGTGTGTATGTGTAGACATATATTGGAGTAAGTGTTTTCTCAGTCACTATATTTCTGTGTGTAGGAGGCAGCAGTGAATCATAAAAGTGTCACCTTGCTATCACCAGTGCAGAAGAATCATTTCCACCCACAGGAGAGAAAGCGCAGAGCCAGATCCCTCTCATCATGCCAGACTACATGCTGGTGTTCGCCGTGCCCATCCTGGCCAACCAGCCCAGCTTCAAGGACATCACGGACACCACAGAGCTCCTCAACATCCGCAACTGTCTGTGGTTCATCCTGGAGCCGCTCATGAACAAGAATGACACGTATTCCTTTGGCTTCTACAAGGCGCTCATTGAACAGATGAAGAACCACAAGGATGCTCTCAAACCTGAGGATGAACTTAGTAATCAGGTCAGTGTGAGGGGCCTTTAGATGTCAGGTTTTCATTAGGTGGTCTTCTTTAGCTCATAAATGCTTGTAAACAGCCCATATTGTGTAAGTAAGGAAGGCTGAACTTATTAATTAGGTTACTTTTGTCATTGGTGTTGTTTGTCAGTTTTTGTTGTAGGATTAGTACTGTAATTAGGTCAATGTGATTGTCATGAGTGGTGTTTCTTAGAGCCAGACTTTTACTGTAATATCCCTAATGTACAGAATTCTTGTTATGCAGAAACTATGGGTAGGTTTTCTCAGTGATCCTGTATGATATCCCTAATGTGTGGTGGGGTTGTCATGCAGAAACTGTGGGCGGTGTGTGACCTTGCCATGGGCCTCATCCTGTCCAAGACCAGGAGCTTTGAGATGAAGGAGTTCCCCTCAGAGCCCAGGATTCCCCCGATGTACTTCAAGAAGCACGAAGACCCCAACTTTGTCAATGGTGAGACTGCCTGCCTCTTGTTGTCCCTGCCCCTTAACACTTCACCACCTCTGTCTGTCCCTTACCACTTCACCACTCCTCCTCTGCTCCTCACCACTCCACCATTCCTCTGTCCTTCACTTCACCACCTCTGTCCTTCACCACTGTACCACCTCTGTCCTTCACCACTGTACCACCTCTGTCCTTCACCACTCCACCTCAGCTCTTCCGTCCCTCACCACTCCACCACCTCTGCCCCTCACCACTCGGATATATTTTTTTCTCAATCCTCAACCTTCAAACATTACATTGGCTAGAAATTACGAAATCTATGTCTTTTAATTCCTTTGATGCATTGATTATACTGTTGTGAATCATTGTATATCACTAAAAATGTCATCTATGCCTTTTTATCCCTTTTTTTGTTAATTAAAGATTCCCACTTTAATTATAGTGCTGTGAATCATTTGCCTATCACTAAAAATACCACAAATACCAATAACTCAATATGTACTTAGTCAAATAAACACAACTTTTCTCTTTGTTGCAGGTGTTTGTGTTTGTAAAGATTCCTACTTTAATTATAGTTATGTGAATCATTTGCCTATCACTAAAAATACCACAAATACCAATAACTCAACATGCACTTCAATCCAATAAACACAACTTTTCTCCCCTCCACAGTCAAGTCGTACCTTCCTGCGGAGCTTCAGGTGACGGCACCCAAGGGCTCCACCAAGGTATTGACGGGCGTGAAGAAGGTCACCCACCCACCCGTCAACACCGCTGTCAACCTTAACCTCAAGTCCCCTGTGGGCGGCAAGCAGCGGAACGACAGTAGATCAGAGGTACTGGGTTGGCGGTGCTGGGCTGTGTGTTGGTTGCAGTATTACCTTAATATATAACTGTGTGAAATAATGAGGTTTTAACGACGGCTGTGTCTATAGAAGGGAGGAATTACCGTATAAATGAATTAGTGCTGATGGTTATTGGTTTATGAGCTTATCTTCAGCAAAACAGACAAGTTATATATTGTACTTAAGACTCAAAAACTTTATAGGTGTATTAGGGCAGTTTTTATAGGATGAATGGCTTATTAGGAGTATTAGAACATGCTCAAATGACTGTCAACAAGGGAAGGTGTGTGCATATTAACGTGTCACTTTATTTAACCTATCAATAAGGACATAAAGAGGTGTGTGTTGGTAGAGCAAGGTACAGTTGGCTCCATACTTATCAAGCAGCCTTCTTACCCTACACCAACATGTCAAGTGGTAGGGAATGGGGGGCTGAAGACACAAATATAGGTACAGCAAGTATTTTATCAATTAGGAAGTTGACTGTACATGTTTAGTACTTAGAGAGAGAGAGAGAGAGAGTGTGTGTGTGTGGTGGGGAGGGGCTAAAGACACAGAAATATAGGTAGAACAAGTGTTTCATCATTGAGGGAGTTGACTACATATATATGAGTTAAAGAGAGAGAGAGAGCGAGTGTGTGTTGTGGGGAGGTGGGACGCTAAAGACACAGAAATGTAGATAGGACAAGTGTTTCATGAATTAGGGAGGCGAGTACATGTATACCAGTTTGTTATTGGAGGGTGGAGAGTGTCATTATTTGTGGTTTGTTGCCTTCCATGCCTCCAGGATGTGACCACAGGTAGCAGTATAGACCTACCTATGATGAAGGGAGTCAAGGTAAATGGTTGTCTCACATTCACCTCTGTCTTGCAGCCTGGGAAAGATGTTTGGTTAAGTCACGTTTGTGTTTGTGTTTGGTTTGCATGTGTTTACGTGTGTTTTGTTGAGTCGTGTTTGTTTGTTGTCGACGTATTTCAGTTTTAGTTTGATGTTTTTATTTCTATTGATTTATTTGTGAATTTTTCATGTATATTTTTTATTTTATTTTTCTGTGCACATTGTTTAAACTTTCTACTTTTCAGCTGTGTATCTTCTGTATTGACATGCACATGAATGACAACACTTTCACAAGATATGAAGTTAATATGACATCTGTGTTGACAAAGATTCCCATTACTTGTCACATAAAGACACACACACACACACACACTTTAAGAGGATATGAAAGAGTTACTGTTTAAGTCATCAAATTAGATTCAGCAGTACAAACACTCCTGCTGGTATCTTGTCACTCTTTACACTAACAATATGCATAGTCAGACTAGAATGAGATGTAGCTACAGCCTTCCTTCCACATATCCCACCCCTTCACCCTTCCACAGTTTGAAGACTCCACACAAAGCCTCCAAATGTCACTTCCTTCCACATGTCACTAACCCCTCCACCATCCCACAGTTTGAAGACTCCACACAAAGCCACCACAGCACTCACAGCCTACCTTCCACATGTCACTAACCCCTTTACCATCCCACAGTTTGAAGACTCCACACAAAGCCTCCACATGTCACTTCCTTCCACACGTCACTGACCCCTCCACCCTCCCACAGCCTGAAGACACCTTGATGGACGAGGATGAGTCGAGCACCACCCTGGCTGGAGCACGCAAGAGAGGCCGCAGCACCTTCACTCTCGGCGATGACTTAGAGGACCAGGAGGATAGCACTACCTTGTCCAATGTGATCCCCGCCACCCCCTCCACAGCCCCGGCCACCAAGAAGGGACGCTATGGGGCTGCTATCGATGGCCCCACCACTAGGATATCAAGGTGAGGGGCTGCAGGGGTGTGTTGAGAGGTGTTTGTGTATATTTGACTTGATTGAAGGGGAGTGTTTCAAGATATTTGTTCCTGTCTTTTGGATAATTTTGGGGGATCTATAAGGGGATGAATTAGTGGACTGTTTGGCTGTTGATTTAATTGTGTGGTGTCCTTGGCCAGCTTCCTCCTCTTACACTAAAAGAAATGTTACCAATATTGGCTGTCCTTACTCCACTATACTAAGACATGGAATTGTGTTACTCTGTTTTTTGTGTCTGTCTGTCTGTCTGTCTGTCTGTCTGTTTGTTGGTTGATATGTCTCTCTCTGTCTCTGTGATGCCTTGGTCTCTCCAGGAGTACCCACCAAGGAAATGGCAGCAAGAAAAGAGCTGCCTTCTCTCTATATATCCAAACACTGCATGTTCAAGCATTCTGCCTCCTCCAGCGCTAACTGTACAAATGCTTTACCCATTCATTGTAATGGTATTTAACTCTAAGGATCATTAGTTTTAATCTGTGGCACTGATGGTGAGGAAGATGCAGTGTTTTGAAGCCACATTTTTCTGTCTTTTTCCAGCTACCTACAAGAAGAGACCAATGGGAAGACGTGAGTAGCCAAGGCAGGGGAGACTTGACAAGAGAATCTTCATCAGAAAGGCAAAGAAAGGACTGTAGTTCTGAATAGAGTTACACAGATAGGACCAAGACCACATCCTCTTGTGTTGGAGGACGGGGTGCCTCCCCTCGCTCCCCCCGCCACATAGTATCCATACCAAAGTTTAGGTCTATTATCCATGCCAGGGTTGATGAGGGATGTTCTGTGCTGGTCAGTCTTTGCGGGAGGGTCTGGAGGGTTGGCAGAGAGGCTGTCCTTTGCCGGGATTCACTGAGTCACCAACAACATATTTTCACTGAGTGTACATTTTGTATTCCAACGTGCATCCGGGCGGTGAAGAAGGTTCGGCCTCGTGTCTCCTGCGGGTGAAGTAGTGTCGTTGCGGCCCAGGTGTTGTGCAGGCCAAGTTTTCCCATATCATTGACGGTCATGAACTATTATTGCCTTTTTGTCTCACTGAGTAACAGTGGCTAAGTTACATTGGGATACACTGAAGTGTCTTTGATAGACAGTGGCAGCTCCTTTTGTGTCTTGCAAGTCATTATTATTTATTCTCCACACAGAGACACCTGATTTCTGGCATTATTCCAAAGCCTTGCTTGTCAATACACCACAAGGAATAGTCTCCAGAATTGCAAGGATGCTGACCTTGTTTTCTCAGGTACTCCAGTAACCGCTATCTTATGTGGGACGTGCTCGCGTGTGGCTCGGGGAGGGAAAGGACGCGACGGAAGACACTTTGTTCACAAATATTAGATGTGAGTGTTGAGGCTTTCTTGCCATCCAGCCCAGAGCTTTGCCTAAGCTATCCCTAGATTAGCTCCACTCAGTGTTGTGCAGTTGTCTTATTTTTATATAATTGAACAAGTCAGTGGTAGCAAAGCAGCCTGGAGCGGCCAGCGTGCTGCCCGGCAGGGAGCGACCCTGGGCCACACCACATGGCACACGTGTGGGAGTGACCGGTGCTGGCAGGGCATTGGGCATTGAAATGGTATTGGTGACGCAAGGAAGGCCTCGCCGCCGCCGCCGCCGCCGCACCGCACCACGCAGGGAGCCAAGTGCCGGCATCTGCACCGCCTGGAAACTGAAGTGATCGGAAAGCTAAGTGACGAGATGTATTATACAACAAAACTAAACAAAGTGAAGAAATGTTATACCAGATAAAAGAAAACTAAGTGAAAAGATATTTTGCAATAGAAAAAAAAGTAACAGTTTACTTGAGATGGACAACAAGTGATTCAGTGATGTTGAGAACCTTTTATTTATTGACTTTTCTTCTTACTCCCTGAGTGGGAGAGTCTGAATGAAGGATAAAACAGATGTTCATGAACTGATTTCATTGTCATTTGCATCCCTAGGTTGAGACATTACAGTATACAAGACACTGTTATGATCCATACACACAACATGTCAGTATTTATTGATTTTGCTTCAGTAGGGACACAAACCTTTCATCTTTTTATTGCTCTCATACCACATTAAGCATGACTAGAAGTGGATGAATGGGGTGACTTGGAACTAAACTTGACATTCCTACCTACCTTCCTTCTTTGCTTCTTCAATCACTCGCACCACCACCACCACCACCACCACCATCTCCACCACATGTATTTCACCACCACAACCACCACCACCACCACCTTCACCACTACCACTACCACTACCACTACCACTACCACCACCACCACCACCACCTTCACCACCACCACCACCACCACCATGACACAACCAGCCACACTAACAGGTCACCGGCACACACACCCTTTGTTCCAGCAGCAGTCTTCCTCCTTCCCTCTCCTGTCTTTTCATCATTAGACAGTTGGATCAGTGTTTCTCCCTCTCTGGGTAACCTCAACTGTCTGTTTCCAGGATTTGGAAAGCACCTGTATGGCTTAGTTTTGCTGGCCATGTTTCCAGTATTATTTTTTCCTCTTCTTTGTCAATAGTTCTTTTTGTTTAAAGACCTGGAAGTGAACTGGTTCTCTGTGCAAGTTGTGTTCTCATACAGCTTGTACTGCATCCATCACACACACACACACACACACACACACACACACACACACTCACACTCACACTCACACACACTCATTGTCAAACACTAGATATGTTTCCTTATGTATATATATATGACGTAGTTTTCGTAGTGATCACCAGAAATAAATATTTTGCATAATTTGGATTTGGGTCTTGGCTAACACGGCCGCTGCCAAGAGACAAACACACACAAGTAACAACCATTGGCGAGACAAATGACAAACTAAACAAAACACTAAAAAAGCAAAGAAAATATGTGGCTCTGGCCTTCCTCTTGCAAAAGGAAAGAAAAAATAAAACTTTGTGCCTTATTCCTCTCCACTGATAGATCACCAAACACTTTTTTTTCCATTTTTTTCCAATGGCATAACTTGCAGTTCCCTCCTCTCATTGCTGTACAGCTTGTGTTTGTCGTGGCGCGGCACGAGTTGGAGTGTGTGTGTGTGTGTGCGTGTGTGTGTGTGTGTGTGTTTGGTGGAGAGCTGGAGTACGTTTGGCTGCGTGTGTGAATGATTAGGTATCTGAATGAGTCTTGGGCAAGTTAACCTTTGAGAGTTAGCTTTGTGTGTGTGTGTGTGTGTGTGTGTGTTAGGTGAGTTAGTTTGTGTGTAGTTGAGTGAGTGTGTTAGCTTAGCATGCGTGGCTAAGTGTGTGTGAGGGAGTGAATTCACCTCCAAAGAAATACTCCTGTGTTAATGGAGGTTTAACAGAGTGAGGGAGAGCTGGGTACTGTAGAACACCATCAAGAATGCTTGGTTTTATTTGTAGGTGTTACTCGCTAACCAATAGACATACATGTTTTCTGTTATGTTCATTGCATCCATTGGGTTCATTAGTGTGGTGAAATGGAGGTTCTTTTCATTGCTTCACAAGGACACAGTTTATCTCTTGTGAAAGTCATATTCACCGCCAACTCAGTTCACAGGACAGGAGAGCGACAGCAGTGAAAATATGCAACACAAGAAAACACAAAACGTGAGAGGAAATGCAGTTTTTCGCTGAATTGAATGGTGATCCGACACGTGGGTTGTGATCACAGTAATCCTCTTGTGGCCAGAGATGAGGGGGAGAGTTCAGGCTCAACGTGAAGCCAAGATCTCTAGAGTGCCAACCGAATTCCTTGTATTGTGCTCAGTAAAGATTGGAATGTGTTAGTTGCTGAAAAAAAATAATAAGCATTTTTAGATATTTTGATAAGACTGAATTTATATATTTTGAACCTCGAAATTCCTTCATTCCTTTGCATAGTACAGATTGAAAGCATCACTGAATATGTAAATAGTTGAAAATTGAGTAAAAGCTCATGTTTCTGCATTGTGAAAGTGAATAAGGATGAAAGGTGAGGTGTTGAGGTGGGCAGGGATGAGATGACAGCATTGTACTAGCATTAACTCATTATAGTCTTTGTCTCGCAACAGTCATGAGCTGCTTACTTGGGTCTTTAAGGAGCTGATAGCAAAATTTTCCATCTTCTCTGGTCATACTTTCCTAGTCTTGGTAGAAACTCGTTGCCATTCATTTTTAAGTTCACAATTCCAGTTCACAAGTTGATAGTGATGGGCAGGAGGAAAATGTTCATTTGACGCACCACACATGTACATTCACACACACACACACACACACACACACACACACACACACACACACACACACACACACCCAGCCAAGTGCAGCATCCCTGGTTGTCTCGCTGCACTGTGGACCAAGGCTGAGTGTCAAGGAAGTTCAGTAACAGTGTAAGGTGAAGACAGCAGCAGTGATGGCCAACTTTCCCTGAGTTCTTTGGGTTAGGAAGCTGTGTCTGTGGGTGACTGAACAGCAACGCTCAGCATCTTGCACTGCCTGGCTCACTGACACACACAATGAGCCTTATTCTCCCTATCACAAGGTGTATTCTGTCACACTGATGAGATGTTTTTTTCTGCTTTTTCTGCCACATTCAGGAACAATAATTGTCTTTCTGAATGCTGATGTATGTGTGCTTAATTTATTTATTATGTCTTATGTTGTATTGTCTTCTACAAGTTGTGAAAAGAGTTCTTGTCACTGAACTATCCACTAGAAACAGGTGGATGGGTGTGGAGAAGCTGCCCTTGCTGGGACTTACCAAGCTCAAGTTATGTTTTCTTGTCTATCCTTTGTGTTGGGTGTCACAGGAGGCTGTGGTGTCCTCCTGCCGCTCCCTCCCTCCCTCCCTCCCTCCCTCCCTCCTTGTGTCTTGGTCTGAGGCTCACTTTCTTGTATCTATTTATTTAGCTCACATGGGAAGAGGAGTGTGGGGTACCTTAAGTTATGGCCACAGGAAGATTTATACGTAAAGACCAGGGATACGTTTTGTTATTGTGACGACGCTATGTTATAATTGTGTTACACGTTTATTTGAATGTTTCCAGGAACGATGTATGATGTAATAATTTCAATGCAGTGTTGAGAGTCAAAGTGCATTGGTGTGTTGGGTAGAAGGGAGATTTCTTACAAAATTGTGACGATTAGATAACAATTGGTGTTTTGCCTCTTGTAGTGGGAGTGACTGACTCTGCTGGAGAGAGCTGCTGCCAGGACTGTGGTGGGAGTAGTGATGTTAAGTGTTTGTGGATCTGCATTGGATCCACCTCTGCCTTGAGAATGTCTTACACAAGCATGTCATTTATCTAAAATACTTGATACAGGAGAAGGTTTGGGGCTAATAAGACAACTTGTAATATCCATTTAAGTAACATTGGATAGAGTCTTGGAAAACTTGTTATATGTATTTGCCTTTGACAAGTGTTGCATATGTTTGATTAGTTTTCTGAAGTACATTTCCCATCAGTATTTTGGGAATCATGAGTCACAGGAATGGCATGCTGATGGGACCTTCCCAAGCTGCAGGGGTCACTGCTGCAGGAGTGGTGAAGTCCATGGGTTACAAAGGACATGGGTAGAATGAGGTCATTTTTAAGGTCATACCTGGCAGTCAGATCATCCAGCAGTGTTGGTGAAATAAATTATGAACACAATTATAAAAGGAATTGTAATTTTTTTTCTATTACTGTAAGCGTAGAAGTGTGTCAGTTTTGTGGCTGCCCTGCGCACTGCCACTTAATCTTACAAACCATAAACACAGGCAGACCTTTGGGGAGGTGACAGCAGTGAGTGGCAGCAACCAGACCGACACTCTACTACAGTCTTATAAATATTTAGCTTAACACATTGATAGAAAATGTGAAAGGAAAAAAACTTGTGCATTCAAAAAGGAGCAGGACTTGATATTTTCTTGAATCATTTGTTTTATTTTTTAATTCTATAGAGAAAGGAAACACTGGTCTTTGTCATTATTTCCCTGGCGACGATGAGGTGTTGAATTGTCAATGAGTGAGTGCTGTTCCGCATTCTACCCAGTGCAACACAACACAACACAACAACACTTCACTCACTCACTCACTCACTCACCATTCATGCAACCACCACACATCACCTGCCTGGAAATCCCTTCATAACCTTAGAAGATAGACCAAGAGGAACCAAAACAGCCTTGTAAAGTTAAAAGATAAGGATGAAAACATTTAATTACTCTTTTCTTTTATTTATTGCCACAGGACTGATGGGGAGTGAAGGGTGTGTGTAAATAGTAATGGATTCATGAGCAGTGCCTACTAAGTAAGGAAAGGGAAGGTTTGGTGCGATGGGCTGTGTGGTCGCCTTCGGGATACAGGATGCTGTGAGGGTTTGCAAGGGACAAGAAGTTAGGGATAAATAAGTTAGGTGAAAGGTGATAAGGATTTTGCTTCTAAATCTTAATTGTGGGAATTTTTTAAGCTCTTGTATCTGTCATTTCTCTCTCTAATTTTTACGGATTCCTTCATTGCATTGTGTCCTCCATCCTTGTCTTGCATTGACAGTACTACTGCCAAGGGAAGTGTCTCAATATTGCTATGCTCTGGGGTGTGAGGGCCACCATGACTGACATTCACTGTTCAGTCTCGCTGTCAGTCCATCTTTGCTACAGTGAAACTTGAGATGTAACAGTTTCTGAAGGTTATTGGTGGTGCAGACTTAAAATTTTTAGGATGTAGAATCATGTGGTTTATTTAGCTATTCAGCATGAAATGTGTATGGTTTAACTATTTACAGTCTCAGAAGTAGGTAGGAAGTAGATAGACTTGAGTGAACCTAACACACAAGGTCACAAGGTGACATCACATAGTTTATCAAAGCAATCTTGATTCAACTTTAGGATCCTTTCAGTTCGAAGTCCATGATTATACAGTATTTGTAGTGAAGTGATGGAACAGTAACAATCATGTCATCGTCATTGATTTCTATAACATTTTAAGTTTCTTTGACCACAAATTCATCATGATCTACATACTACATACACTGGTGGAGGAGAGAGTAGGTATCATGAACACACACACACACATTTTAGTTGATAGGTAAGGGAGTCAGGAAGCCGTTATTCCAATCACCCCACTCATCATGGACTGAGATGCCACGAGTATTGTTTGGTGTGACAGCTCCAATACAGAATGGGAAGAGCTGGCAAGGGGAGAAAGCAAATATTCACCACAGACTTGCTTGGCTGTGAGAATGCATTGATAAACCATATGAGAAGTCTGAAAAGCTCATATACTCGTACACATGGGAAGAGCTAGAAAGGGTGATATAACAGTAAGAGAAAGAAGCTGCAAATATCCAAATTAATATTTGTTGAGGAGCATTGATAGACCACAAGAGTATAAACTGGAGAGCTCCAACATACTATGGGAGCCAGCAAGGGTGATGCAGCCACGAAGTAATGTGAAGCCACAGGGTCCAAGGGAAGGAAGGTTATGATGAGTGACCAGCACAGCATTGAGGATTCTATTCCCATTGTGTTTTTCCAGGATTGAGTCAAGCTTGTTGTGTCCGTCTTTCATTACCGTTTTATGATATCTTTGGATGTTTTTTGGCACACATGTTTTTCCAGCGATGTATTCCACTAATCTATTGCGTGTCTGGAGGAAGGCACGCCATAAGACTGCTGAAGGAAGGACGCCATGAAAAAAAAGGGACGGAATGGGAAGACAAAGAAGAAGCAAAAAGAAATCCTTTCGTTTTACAACTGCAACATTTCCAAGGACAGAAGGTGGAAGTTCGTGCATCTTACTCCTTTGGTGAACGATGAATGAGGTGATCTATTTTTCATCTGTTTCGTTTTAGTGACGCCAAGAGCTGGAATGACAGTCAGGGCAAGCCAGGCCAGCGGCGGCGGTGGCTCGGCCAGACAGACAGAGACAGACAGACAGACAGGCAGGCACAAGAGTAAGACTGTGATAACCTTCGTGCTGATCGCGAGATTCACGTAAAAAAATAATAAAATCCCACATTATGCAAAGTTGGCGGTTTTATTCATACATACCTCAGAGAGAGAGAGAGAGAGAGAGAGAGAATCCTTGAAATATGTATATATATTCCACTAGTCAAGTATTCTTTTGTCCACAGTTCAATGTTTTGTTTGATTTTACTTTTTTTTTTATGTAGCTTTCCTTTAACGAATTTGGAGAAAGATCACTATAATTATATCTTCACGTTTCGTTTCTCCTGTACCCACGGTCCACCATCCTTCCTTCACTATGTAGTCTTGCCTCCCACACCACACCTTCCTGCTGCCGTCCCTTCTGCAATGCTTATGGGTCCACCACCTCCACCTCCGCCTCCATTCTCTCCACGTACGTAGGCTCCACCTCTCATCTCCGCTGCACCTGCCCACACCATCAGCTGCTTCTCTCATGTATGTATCCTTCTATTGTCACTAGAAACAAGTAGAGGTTAAAGGGAGCTTATTATGACAACAATTGCTATCTAATCATGGTGTCTTAATAGTGTGAAGAAAATAAATAATTAAGGTGAGGCGCATGAGTGGTAAAGATAGATAGGCTTTCCTCAGAATGATTAGCGCTCAACAGTGATCATCTGTGGTTGAACTGTTTTTAAATATGACTTTTTTTTGTTTCAAGAGACTGACGCCAGAATAGTGAAAGATCGATATCGTTGGCGTGAAATAGCCACACGACTCTGGGTGGAATGTAATCACAGTGACAAACGATTATATTAAAGGAAGCATCAGCGTCAAAAGGGCTTAGAACATGCTATATATTCACGCAACACTGGTATTTCCTCGCTAAAATTCATGCACACGTTTGTCAAGTAGGAACCATTGTCGGTAATTGAAGTCTTCAGCCAGTGTTGGAGTTTTATTTCCATCAAAGTGACTTGTTTCGAAAGCTGGGGGTGACACCAGCAAATTTACCCTCTGACACTTCCATTGAGAAGGGATAGGTCAAATCTCTCTCTCTCTCTCTCTCTCTCTCTCTCTCTCTCTCTCTCTCTCTCTCTCTCTCTCTCTCTCTCTCTCTCTCTCTCTCTCTCTCTCTGGGATCGAAAGGACAAAAAGAGGTCATAGTCTACATACTGCGTTATAAATAGAGAGACAGGAATAACTCGTCCGTTCACCATAATACTATTTTGGTCTTTGTTTTGTTAAGGTGATTGTGTACGTGCTCTCTCTCTCTCTCTCTCTCTCTCTCTCTCTCTCTCTCTCTCTCTCTCTCGGAAATGTCTGCAGATAAATTTAGAAATCACAAAAGGGAAAGACATAATGCAGGAAAATTAGTCATGATTTATTTGCACTCTTCTCTTACACCAGTTTGAGGACAGACAGACAGACAGACAGACACATATCTCCTCCAGCCCCCCCCCCCCGCCCTTCCCCCTCTCCCGTACCTACCCCATCCCTCTCAGTATGTTTGGGAAGCTGTTGAGTCTCTTAAAGTGACAATGTTTGACACTCTAAGCTTCTTTTTGCACTGTTCATCTGCCATTAGTCAACACAAGATCTTTACTTTCTATAGACTTTACATTCGTGACTGGAGGAGTTTTAGAAGTGTTTGTGGTGGGAATACTAATGGTTTAAGTGGTCTCAGCGTCTTTCACTTCCTTTCGCTAGGCTATTGTGGTGGAAATGATTTAGGAAGAGTGGAAGGAAAAATGTTCTCTGTGGCTTCTGATATTATTTATGGGTGATTTTGGCGTCTTTCACTACCTTTCGATAGGCTATTGTGGTGGAAATAATTTAGGGAGAGTGGAAAGAATGGATATCTCTTTGGCCTTTGAATTATTCCTGACGAGACGACAAAAGTGTTTATAGAAGCATACCAGCCATACATACTTACTCGATTTCTTACTTACTCTTACTCGGCTCTGTACAATATCTTCACTCAATTTACACTTACCCATGTCGAGATACTGACTGATATAGCATGTTAACTTAGAATTATCAAGAGTACTGGTGAGGAATGAACGTTTACTGAGCATCTGTGAGAGTGCAAAGTTATTATGTTCCTTGACAACTTCGGGTTCGGCAATGTTTACTTGTTGAGAGAGAGAGAGAGAGAGAGAGACACGCGGTCAACACATTACGTAGTCTGGGATCATAATTTTCTCCTTGCCTCTCTGTGTGTGGACTGAAGGTACGAGGTGTAATGTGGCCTCAATGAGTGTTCTGTGGTAGCTTTTATGAAACACTTCTTTTGGGGTGAGTAGATGTGTTGCTATCTTAATAATGCTGCTTTTTATTATGGTGTACGTTCTGTAAGATTCATTGTGGTCTGGAAGCCTATACATATAAGACCGCTATTGTTTATTGTGGCTCTCAGGGGTTAGCTGGACCTTCATACCCTTCCAGTGAGTGAAACCAAGTCATTCTAATTAATCAGTTTTGTTCTCCAGGCAGGAAGTGTCTTGGGCTTCGAATGACTAAGACACGATGCTTCGAATGGCGCCTGAGTCACTGATGCCTTCCACCACCACCACCACCGCCACCACCAAAGAGAGGTAATGTTCCTCTCTTTAGTCTTCCATCTCCTTTACTTTCTCACTGATATTGAGTTGTAACATATCCTTAATTGATATAGATTGGCTTAACTAATTGATAGGTTTAGGTTTACGTTAAACCCATTCGGTACTGGGATGCATTCTTACCTTCAATTTTGGGTACGATTACATGATCTTATTGACATTAGGAGACCTGATGGAGGTCAGAAGATTAATGACCAGAGACCTCATTATTCTAATCCCCACATAAGTTTCTGAAGCTGTATCGTTAAATGGTAAAAATAATAGATATGAAAGCGCGTCTCAGTATTGAAGGGGTTAAAGTATTAATGAAAGGATCAAGAGAACAAGAAGGAAGGTGGAAGAATTCATTAGGCCTATCCGCGGCCATTCATCAATAAAACACTCAGGCCTACCCACCTATCATCCTTAATCTGATCTGATCCTCCTCATTGATACTTCAATACCATGATTATTGTATTTGTCCCTATACTGAAGGGGTTAACCATGGTGTGTTTTTAAGTGACAAAATGTAGAAAAAGGTCGCTAAAAGATACGTTTTTTATGCGTTTTTACTAACAATAAACTGACTATAGCTTGTATGACGATCCAATGAGACTGATACAACAATAACGTTCCTCCACTCTATTTACGAACAAGTTTTCTTTGTATTATCGAACATTGTTATCTTTTGTTAGCCTTCCACTGTTTCCTTAGCCAGAGATAAACTGAATATTAATCCCTCCAGTACTGAAACACATTTGTACCACAAGTTTTAGTTGTGATTAGATTATTTTATTGACATTAGGAAGGGTGTATGGATGTCAGAAGATTAATGGCCAGTCTGTACCATTTTAATCCCCACATGAGTTTCTGAAGCTGTATAGAATCGGCAAATAATGCGCAGAGTAAATATAAAAAATGCGTTCTAGTATTGAAGAGATCAAGAGAAGAATGAGAGAAGAAAAACGTGAAAATCAATACAGAACAAATTACAAATGAAACTGTACATTGAAAAAAAAGTACACTACACGAGTCTATCTGTTCCTTTCCCTTGTCTCTTCCTCTGCGACTCCCATCTTATAACTTATCACAATCCCTCCCAGCTTATCCCAGCCTTGCTCTACTCCAACCCAACCTCTCCCAGTCCATCCCAATGCCATCTCAGGTACTCCAGGCGTGTCCCTGTGAGACCCACCGTGGCCTAACTAACTTCCTCAGCCCCACCTGCCGTCCTGCCTTATTGAATCTGAGAGAGAGAGAGAGAGAGAGAGAGAGAGAGAGAGAGAGAGAGAGAGAGAGAGAGAGAGAGAGAGAG
>CM035175.1:8709510-8721444 GCA_020233015.1 Callinectes sapidus | reverse complement strand
TATAGGTATGGTACATATGCAGTACAAACATATGTAATGGTATTGTCCCACGTTGTTGTTGTTGTTGTTCTTGTTGTTGTTCTTCTTGTTCTTGTTGTTGATGTGTGTGTGTGTGTGTGTGTGTACATGCATACGTGCTGTTTCTCTAAACAATAATCAGAAAATCGTAATCAACACATCAGCATTTTACCTAACGCAAATACGAAGTGGTTTCCTTGACACTTTTTCTCTTTATATGAGAGCACTGGGCAAAGTCATGAGTATGGGAATAAAGGAAATGCCCACTTTGTTGCCATAGCAAAGGCGGTGAAATGAAAAGAAACAGGTAAAGCAATAAAATGACGAACGTATGTCATATTTTTCATATTACATACAGGGAACTATCTAACCTGAGAATGCTAACTGTTGTGATGAAATCATACAAATATATCATTATGAAAACCAAATTAGTTCTTTCTGGAAAATATGAATAAAAAGTGCGTTCAGTGATAAAATACATATAGCATCAATAAACTCGACAATTTGTAATTCTGTCATTCTTATCTGCTAGCTGTTATCTCCTTCCTTCCTTATATGAGAAGCGATCGACGAGTTCAAATTTCATTTTCAATCTTATCATCACGATCATCTCTACAAATTTTCATTAAAATATTATGATACTGTTGACCGTTCATGGTAACCCAGCTAAGATTGTAGAGATGTGTAGGAAGAAAGCCATGTGAGCTTAGAAAACTCAATATTCACGAACGTTGTTCATCTTGACAAAAAACTCAAATTGAAGTTAATAGATTATTCGAGGGCGTTTTCCTTTAACAAGAATTATGGATAGTCAATAAAAAAAATGCACCTGAAAACCCAATTACTCATGTGTATATCCTCTATAATTAATCCTTATGAGGAAATCAACTATTTAATAACACTAGGTTAAAATCATGAAAGAAGGCGAAATTGTTGTTGTGATTTCAAGAACTCACTTCATCAAATAGGTTGAGTGATTTCTTCTTCTACAGCGTCGGATTGCTATAAATGCGTCATCATGATAGATGAAAGATTTGGCAAGTGTGGAGTACGCTATCAGTTAATTCCAGTGATATGCATTCATTTCACGAGCGTCCAAGCTGCCTTCCCAATGCCTAGCTGACGTGTCAGTGTGTGTGCGTATGTATGTGTGTGTGGGTGTGTGTTCTCGTCTGCACACTGATGCAGCTTTCCCAAACACACTCCAGACAGCATCGTGAGTGGACAGTCCGCGCCTCGTCACTTCCCCACATTAGTCAGTCTCTACTGCCGGGAACCTTCCTGACATACCCTGTTTTGCAGCACCAGTGGTTGGTTGGAAGGCACAGCGGATCATTTCACTCGTAACGTTATATAAACAAAATTCTATTTGTTGCTTTCAACGACTGTTCCTCAGTATATTTTTCTCTTATTAATTTTCTTCAACGCACTCATACTATTCAAAACAACACTCTCTCTCTCTCTCTCTCTCTCTCTCTCTCTCTCTCTCTCTCTCTCTCTCTCTCTCTCATAACTTTCTACTTTCATTTCCCTTATACTCGTACTAAGAACTTTGACAGGTCCGTCAAAACACTTCCGCGTCTTACTCAGCTATGTTAAACAGGCTTTAGTGGAAATTACTATGGTTTCATAGAGTGCTTATATATACATCACGCAAAACACAGTCCAAGAAAATACCATAAATGACTTAATTAAGGACCAACAACTATTTAGGCGCGTATTTAAGATTATTTCTATAAGGGAACGATGTGTCTAGAAATATGTGCCATTTTTACCTCTTTTAGATCCCATACTTAACTCACAGACTCCCCTGACAGTCTGTACTGAAAGACGTAAATCACTCAATTAGCGGCATTCACCTATTCACGTTATAAGAAATGCATTACGGCTCCATTCATACCTCATGTTACAGCTGGCTGAGAGAGAGAGAGAGAGAGAGAGAGAGAGAGAGAGAGAGAGAGAGAGAGAGATATGGCAAGAGGAAATGCTGTTCCGTCATTATAATGTTATCACGTCTTATCCACCACCAAAGCGTCAAGGGTAGATGATTACTACATTTTTCCTGTATATTTCAGTGCTGCATCCTGACTAGTTTAAACAGGCACTAGTTAGTGGAAGTTGCTACAGGTTTGATGGATTTTCAAGGATTTCGTGATTCTAGTCACACACACACACACACACACACACACACACACACACACACACAACACATAATATATATACTATATAGGTATATATATATACTATATATATATATATATATATATATATATATATATATATATATATATATATATATATAATATATATATACTGCAGTTTAACAGAAATTCTGCTTTAGATTGACACTTACTCATGGAAATTTTTTGTATAATCTCTGTAACCTTTGAAATAAGTTTGAGTGAAATAAACTTTTCATTCTCAAACGTATTGCATTTAAACAAAGTGTAATTCAAAGATTATCCTTGTGGGAATACCTACTGGGAGTGTTGAGGAATTTGCCAGTGTTTTCATGATTCTGCTTGTGATTTGATAATGATTTGAAAAACACTCATTAAAACTTAACTAATCATCTCCATATCTTTTAAAATTAGTCACTGAGAAAGAGTAAATCATTTCCAAACTCAGAGAAAGAAGACCTCTCTCTCTCATTCTTGGTTACATGTCCCATCCCCCAAAATTGGACCGGCCGGCAACCTCAACATGTAAACAAACAGACACGTCAACACGGCCCTCTCAGATAAAGATGCCATTTTCACCCTCCCCATTCCTAATAAACTACAGATCCTATACCTATGCTAATCCTTTGAATAAACCATACATGTCTTAATACGTAGATGCAGAAGGAAAATTATAATCAGAGAGGGAAGGTTAACTCCGAAAATATGTTTGGTAGAAATGGTACGCGGCAACTAGATCTTGCCACGCCAGCGGGGACTGAGTGAGAGGGAGAGTAGCAAGTGTTGGTTTGAGTGGTATTGCTGTATGCTGTGAGTGTGCCATGGCTGAGGGTGAACAAGGCACGGAGGTGAAGAGGGCACTCCTCACAGGCATCACTGGCCAGGTGAGGGGGATCAGTTAACTATTACTTGTGGGATTCTGGGAAAGATTTACAATGACAGAATCCTTGAGAGCTCACTGGTTATAACTTGACAGACAGACATACACACAAACGGACGCGGTCGGTGCTTCAAAGTTCTTCCAGTGATGTGTTGAAATTTTGTGTTGTTTGTATTTGGTGTAGTGTTTTATATGTTTGCATGAGTACTGAGTTCTTAGTATATGAGTAATGACTACTGGGGTGTGTGAGTAATGACTACTAGGGTGTATGAGTAATGAGGTGTGAGAAATGAGTACTAAAGGGATCCCAGAATCATTCATGGTATGGAAACTTTCATATCTCAAGTTGGAACCACTTCTGATGTCTGTGAATCATATAAAGGAATGAATATTAGTCAACATTTCAATCAGTGATGAAGAAAGTGTTTCATTAAAGATATGACTTTCAAATTATTTTTCCAAAGGCAAAATAGAATTAATGAACAAATTACATTGTATTCTCACAGCGGAAAAGTCAAGAATAGCACCTCCTTTCTAATCATTGAAATGACCTTGCAAGGAGATAGAATACTTACTGTACATGTCTGTGAGTTTTTAATGTAGGGACGGCTTTTGCAAGGCCATAATAAGTAAATGAATATTCTGGTGCCTGCAGAATCCAAGTCCACAATGATCAGTTATGTATGAAGATATACAAGTTAGTGTGTTGGTGAGTGTGTGGCGTGCATACCTGAGTTAGGTTAGATTTTGTCATTAGATTTTTCTTTATTGTGAATTTTAGGCAAATTTCACAAAAATTGGGAATGTTGTCTCTAGATTATTCCCTGATTGCCATACATTGCCTGTTTTATCCTCCCCTCTACAATCCTCGATTCTCCACAGTCCCCCCAAGCTTGTTGGGACAGGTGGGGGGGAGGGATGGATGAAAAGGAGGAGGTCCTAGTATGTACTTTTACCCTAGCAGCTTATATTCAGTATTCTTTGACCAGTGAGGTGGTTGTATGGAGGATGCTACTATGTTTACCTTTTTCATACTTTATTTTTCACAAGGTTTGGAAGTTTTATCAGACACCAGCCAGCATTAGACAATTATAACCACATACATCACAGAATCTTGCATAGCACCACAAAAAACTGTGCGAATTATTTCATCCAGGTGGGCGAGTGCTAAAATGTATGGCAGATTAACCATATATTCTTACTAAAATGCATTTACTTTCAAAATACCAGATTATATGTGTACAAATTATCTGGTATCATACATGTATCTTACAACCAGCCAGTCAGTGGGCATCACCGTCTTTGTGTTCACCTACTGTTAGAAACACTATCACGCCAGAGTCATCATGTATATAAAAAAATTATTAGAAATATGTTGTGCAAAAAACATCAACAACAACAACAAACACTTACTTTTCTTTCCCATAAGCAAAGGTATTTTGTGAGACATCAACATGGCCCCTCTGCCAACAACGAAATGTGCTGTGGTCACTGGTCTTACTGGCCAGGTATGAATACTTGACACATATCTTCTATTATCATTAATCACATGTAATAAAAGTTTTCAGAAATTGTACGAGGAAAGTAAATAATTGATACAACAAGGGAATATTTGTACCCACCACATCACCTGCCAGAGTAGGGATGATGGCCATTGGCTCTCCTTGACTTGTCTCACTGTTGCAGGATGGCTCATACCTGGCCGAGCTGCTGCTGGAGAAAGGCTATCAGGTGCACGGCATCATCAGGCGCTCCTCCACCTTCAACACTGGAAGGATCCGTCACCTGTATGAGGACCCCAAGGTATACATACTTGTGCATGTTACGTCTCACTCCTAACTTCATACAAGGTACATCTCTATATCTGTGGACCAGACAAAACTCCACAACAATTTTACACTTCTTATAGATCCTTGTAATTTGTTCATAGGAAAATTTTCAATTAGATGGAATACTCCTTATGCCACTAAAACAATGTTGTGAATGAATTACAAATTATTCTTGAACTTCAGTAAACTAAACGACTGAACGGAAAGATAGAAACATTGCAATATTAGACAGTGACTCAAACTTTCACATCCCCACAGATCCACAAGAATGGGCGGATGACACTCCACTATGGTGACTTGACAGACTCTGCTTGCCTGGTCAAGATCATCTCCAGAGTGCAGCCTGATGAGATATACAACCTTGGAGCGCAGAGCCATGTCAAGGCAAGGAAGTTGAACACACTAAGTAGAACAGTAGATAGATGAAGGAATTTTTTTCAGAATTATGTGTAGCATAATGTTATATGTATTTCTTCTCTTTGCTAGTGAGAAATTAGATGCAGATAATTCTGCTGAAATATCAGTTGTATGTTAGTAAGGATGATAGGAACATATGTAGGTGAAAGTTAGTGTGAGTTCATTAGTAAAGAGTGTAGACCCAAAAACATCTGCTTGTGATGGCTCTCTCTTATTTCTTGAAGTGTAAGTGATAGTTCAACAAAATACACTAACTCTTTTCTTAACCCATTCAGTATTAGAACACATTTTTACTACAAGTTTTGGGAGTGATCAGATTGTCTTAATGATGTTAGGAAGGGCATATAGAGGTCAGAAAATTAATGGCTAGAGTCTGTCCTATTTCAATCCTCACATGAGTTTCTGAACATGTAGAAAATTGGCAAATAATAAACATGAAAATGCATCCCTGTACTGAAGGGGTGAACTAAAAGCACATTGTTCGAAGTAATATTCTATTGTACGTCTTTTTATTTTGCGTTTTATTCAACCTCTCTGTATTTCCAGGTCTCATTTGACTTGGCTGAATACACTGGCAATGTGGATGCCATGGGAACACTGAGGCTCCTGGATGCCATCAGGACTTGTAACTTGGACAAGAAAGTCAAGTTTTACCAAGCCTCCACCTCAGAAATGTATGGCAAGGTTCAAGAAATTCCACAGACAGAAACAACTCCATTCTACCCAAGATCTCCTTATGGTAATGTTTCCAGGAATCTTTTGATACATTGAAGCATATTTTGGACTGTATGGAAACTTTAGTTCATCTTGTCAGTTCTTGGGTTCTCCAGTCCTCTCATTCTCTCTTCATCGCAGTGTCTCACATACTTCAACACAGTTCTATGATTTTGCTGTGGTTCATCCTCTCATATTCCCAGCATCAGTTTTGCTCCATTATATCTTGTTTGATATATCATTTCCACACTTTATTCTTGTCATTTTTCATATTTTCCTCTCAAAAACTAGAACTCTATTCTCATATATAAGTGATCTCATTTTGTCTCATTTTTGCTACCCTTGTATATCCTTTTTGTCATCTTACATTCTCTTAGTCCCTACAAATGACTTTTCTTCTTAACTAACACCAAAGGCTCACTTACAGGGGCTGCCAAACTGTACGCTTACTGGATTGTTGTTAACTTCCGTGAGTCGTATGGAATGTTTGCCTGCAACGGGATTCTCTTCAACCATGAGTCTCCACGGCGAGGAGAAACTTTCGTCACACGTAAAATTACTCGCTCTGTGGCCAAGATTCACTTAGGACACCTGGAGAAGTTTGAACTTGGAAACCTTGACTCCAAGAGGGACTGGGGTCATGCCAAGGATTATGTAAAGGTGTGTGGAGGGAAACTTTACTTTGAGACAGATGTACAATACTTTTCCATTCATATTCATTCTCTTTTATGATTTTCATGTGATGGTTACATTGAGGGGTGTGGTAACATTGTCTGTATGCCTACACAGGGCATGTGGATGATGATGCAACAAGAGGAGCCTGAGGATTTTGTCTTGGCTACTGGGGAAGCACATTCAGTAAGGGAGTTTGTGGAAGCATCATTCAAGGAGGTAAATGAGATAAATCCTTTGTAGCCCTTTTAGTTATCATAATGAGGATATCAAGCTAAAGTGTGGGGGAATCATATTTAGCAGTAGATTTTATTTTCCTCATTCACTGTATTTTCAATATATTCAAGATAATTTGTCATGTTTTTCATTTGCAGCTGCCAATTTTGTATTTGTAATTAAGGTCAAAGGACAAAATTGTTTCATTTTTAACCTCAGTGAAGTCATGTTTTTGAATCATGATTGTCATGAATTACCTGTACAGACTTCAAGGTTAATGCTTCTCTGTATACTCTTTACAAAGTTTACAGTCACTTCCACCTTGTCGACAGATTGGGAGGGAGATCTACTGGGAGGGGACTGGTGAGGCTGAGGTAGGCAAGGAGAAGGGCAGTGACATCATCCGAGTCACCATCAACCCCAAGTACTACCGTCCAGCAGAAGTGGTGAGTATCCCTGCCTGATGCTATCTATCTATGGCTGCAGTAAACTTCGTGGACACCAAAACCACAAAACTTAGCAAATCTTTAATCAGTATTTACAGTAGAGTATGAGACTCCTGAGTAACATTATTTGAAATGTTTTTATTATGTTGTAATGACATTAATGTACTGGCTTTTATTGATTTATCTTTATATATTGTTCAGTGTCAGCATGTATATAAAGCAAATTGAGCACTTCTCCCCCTACAAGAGTACAAGTGAGGGTGGCATGAAGCAGCAGCAGCAGCATGACTTGACATGTGACAGAACAAGCAGAATGGCCACTGTATGAAAAAACTAACCAAGGACTGTCAGAACAGACACTAACAATATATGGGATTGGATAAAGATTAATACTTTATTCATATACTTTGCAGGTACTAGGGAAGCCCTTTTCTTATCTTTTCTCCTTTGGAGATTGCTTCACAACACAAGATAGGTGTCTGTAGAGCAAAGAAGTGTTTGTATGAGGTAGGTCATAGGGGTTGATAGAAAGCAGTTGTGAAGGCTTTGGCTTTGAATTGACTTTGATGGCCTTGATGTCTGTGGTAAGGAGGCCACCATGGTACAGTGGGACTGCACATGCTTTGGGTGCTGAGGGGTCCTCAATCACATGGGTTTGAATCCTGGCCATGGTCCAAGGGTGGGAAGGGCATCCACTCAGGGTAATGGTTCCCAAATGCCAAGACCAAGTCTTTCTGTCATCAGGAGGCACCATCCTTGCCCTAATAAAATAGGGAAACAGGACAGGAAAAAATGAAAAAGATGCAAGTTTCTCGTGCATCTGTTTTGATCAAAGATGTAGGGAGTGAGATACTGATAGGGCACAGCAGAGGTAAATCAGCTCAGCTGCTGAGCCATAGTATGAAGAGACCTGAGCATGCTGTGACACTGATCCTTTTGTAGCTTGATGACAGGATCTTCTTTTCCCAGGAGGGCTAGGAGTGCTTGTGAATATGATAGGAAAGATGAAGGTATGCTTATAAATGCCTCATTGCAGTTTCATTTACATAGGGAGACATTTCCTTGAACATATTTTAAAATTCTTTTAGTGAAATACAGAGAAATGTCAACATATGTATTACAGGACCATTAAAAGACTGACTGGGTTTGTTAGGAGAAACCAAGTTGCTTGGATCGCTCTCCCCAGCAAGTGGGCCACCTGTCTCTTGAGATGTAAGTGAGAGTGCTTTCAGTGGCATGGAATTTGCCTTAAGAAAACACTCTGAAACTGATAACAGTTACTAAATACACGTGACACTGACATGTGTTGTGTGTGCCTAAAGGCCACCCTCAGAGCTGAACACAGACCAACCCACCACTCCTGCCAGAACCCAAAACACACATAATATTATACAAGAGGAAGAAGTGCAACTTCCACATGAAGCAGGACACATTGTCTCTATACAGCTGCATACACTGGACAACAGATGCCACAATAACTATGATGGCCTGTCAGAATGACACCTTGCCATATTCAGTCGTTTTAAATCACTTGGAAATACTTGATTACTACAAGTACCTGAACAACATGATTTAAGCCAACACTTGGTCATCACAGTTACACAAGGAAATATTAGCTCTGAGGCCCTCATGCATGCCACCACACTGACATCAAGACTTCCTGCATGAACGTGAGACGCGTGTGATGAAATGTGTAGTTTCACTGACAGCTCAGCACTTCACCAACAAGTACATTGCCTGCTTGCTGCACCAAATGACCACCCTAGTTAGCTCCTCAAGCAAACTTTCCTTGTGGCAAAAATCCTCATTCTTCCTTTAATAATCAAATATTTGTTCCACAGGACTTCCTCCAGGGGGACTCCACAAAGGCACGACAGAGGCTGGGATGGAAGCCGAGTTATGACTTTCAGGTAAAGTGATGTTCTATGAGCACACTTGGGTTGGGTAGATTGCAGAGGGCTGAGGAGAAATCTTAATGTAGAAAAGTTGATAGTGCCAGACAAACTGTAGTCTGACTTTGTAAAATTAGCACAGAATGTTCAGTAGTGTTGCTATTGGTTTTATAATACTGTTTGTACTGTAATACTGAGCCTGTGCATTAATGGCCCTCTCTGTCCCCCCCCTCCCCCCCACAGGCTCTGGTGACAGACATGATCCAGGCAGACATTGAGCTCATGAGGAAGGACCCCACAGCTTAAGTCACCTGTCACTCCATCAGTTGCCTGGCTCTTGCCATCGCAGAGAAACTTAAGCGAGTCATAATATGTACATCTTATTGAAGATTTGTTGATTTATTTTATAACATGTGATATTAAATTTTAAACGTGAATCAGTGAGTGAGTAGCTGTATGCTGTAAGATGGATAGGTTGTAAATGGACTCGAGTCTAACTGTTAACAGAACTGTCTTAAAGTAATAAATGGGTTGTAGGGTTAATGTGAGAGGGTTGCTGAAGAATTTGTTGAGCACACAAAAATGATAAGAGGAACCTATGTCAGCCCTACTGATGGGAAGGTTGTCGCACTGGCTGGCTGAGGCAAGACTCTCCATGAACCACCACCATCACTCTTGTGTTGTGAACCTTTGCAGTATTCTCTGATACTTCCTTATACAGAGCACTGGTCACCATGAATGCCATGCAGAGTTTATAATGTGCAATATGAACTTTTGGAAGGTGAATGGTGTCTTGGGTCAGTGTCTGAAAGATCAGTGCCAACTTGTAAGATCATACAGTGTCAGACAGTGAAGGGAAGTAGTCAAGTTTCAATGAAGCCAAAGGCTTGCATTTGTATTTTTAAACATTTTATATTCCTACATCTCATGCAATGAGACAAAGCTTGTCTGGGAAAAACTGAATGTAATCTTGGCTTGGTGTACAGGTAGATAGGTAGATAGTGATGCTTTATCTCTATGACTTGACATGTGTTGTGGTTGCTGGACTCATTGCTGCTGACAAAGACCTCCAGAAAGGGTGTCACTATCACACCCATGGTGCTCTATACTTAAAATTGCTCAGAACAATGTCAATTGGTACAGACTTGACACTTACTGTTAAAAGTAACATTCAAATAATATGGTATGAATTATGCCTTGAATGATTTGATAGCTTTGTATTGGTGGCCGTCTCATGGAAGTCACCTGCATTCATTTCCATGGTGGTTACCATTTTCCCTCCATCTTGAATCCTCCTTACATAAACTGGCAGAACACCAGAGGATTGTGACTGAGGGAAGTGTGTCTGACAAGTTACTCAACTTCTGACCAGCTTTGCTTTTCTTTGAGGCAGCTCCTTAGTCAGTGTCCAGCATCTCACACTGCCACGAATGAATGTTTCCTGCATTACTTGAATGGCAGACGTGCGGTGTGAGTGGAACCATTGAGTACATCACATTACAGTCATGATGGGTAAGACTTCATGCACCTCATAACCATTCCAAACTGGGCATTTTGATGTTGTTACTACATTAAATTGATTGTTTACAGTGCCTTGTTTCACTTCCTTCATTTATGACTACATTTGTCCCAACACTTTGGTTTGGTTATTTTTTTTTATCATTCAGAACACATTATATATAAAGCAGAAAATTATTGAGCTGACAGAGATCATTTGTTAGGTTACAAAACCAGTAACAACAATAATTATCTGTAATGATAAAGATTTTCTGCTATACATAATAATATAAACGGTAAATCAAATCAATGTTCTGCCTCTTAAAGATGAAACACACACACACACACTCTTGCCTAGCTCCATGTGATGGAGGTAGACAAGCACAAAAGAATGCCAAAATGGAGCTACAAGATGGGACAGGAGGAAATACCCAGGACAAAAGAAGAAAAAGACCTAGGGGTGGTGATACAGGGTACACTGAGCCCAGAATGGCACATAAATCAACTATTTGGATCAACATATAGCTAGAATGTTAACCAACATAAGGTGGCTTTCCCCTACATCAGGGTTCTTCAAAGTACGGGTCGCGACCCAGTACTGGGTGGCAAGCTCATATTCAGTGTGTCGCCACATTATGATAATAATGATAATAAAAAGAAAAAAAAATAATAATAACAATAAAATTATTATTATTAATATCATTATTAATATTAGTATTATAATTCAGAGAGAGAGAGAGAGATCTGGAAAGGGACACTGTCGACGCGTACGAATCCAATGCCGCGTTCGGAATCTTTACTCGGCACAGACCCGAGCTTTTCCTCAGTTATTATGTTTGTATTGCGGGAGCGTGAAGGTAGACACAATCCCCTCCTCAGTGACACATACGGTTGTACTGAACGCTTTGACAGAATGGATCGTTTTGTCATAAGGCAGGGCACTGCTTCGTCAATTACGTGTGCACCTGAGACAGACACACAGGCCGACGGGGGTGGGTCGAGCAACAGAGATGCCTCTGCCACATCGGTTTCAACTTTGACAAGTTAAAAAACAAGGAAAGAAATCGACTCAATCCTACAGCCGACATGCGTGTGGCGTTATCCTCTTGTAAGCCAGACTGGAATAAGATGGCCAAAAACAAACAGGCACACCAGTCACACTGAATAAGTAAG
>CM035175.1:8660882-8668105 GCA_020233015.1 Callinectes sapidus | reverse complement strand
CTCGGAAGCATGAACATTTTTAAGTCGGTCATTAATTTTGAGGAATGGCGACAGTGTGAGTGTTTTTACCCCCAAGTGTTTGTTAGGCGGCGTGTGACGTGGTGGTGGTGGTGGTGGTGGTGGTGGTGGTGGTGGTGGTGGTGGTGGTGGTGGTGGTGGTGGTTGGCTTAACACTCCGTAAATATTGGTGAGAGTTTTTGTCCTGGTGAAGTGTGAGGTGGTGGTGGTGGTGGTGGTCCTTTTTTATTCCTTTATTTATTTATTTTTGTTTGTTTATTGATTCATTTATTTTTTTGTTGCTCGTTCATTCATTCATTCATTCATTCATTCATTTATTTTAGTCGTTTTTTCATTTCTGATTTTTTTTCTTTCGCTCCACCATTACTTTTTTTTCTTTTTTAGTTCTTTCATTCATTTATTCCTGTTATTAAATCTCTTTCTTTTTTTCATTCATCTATTGTTTTGTTATAGCTCATGCATTCACTCTTTTTTTGTGTTTTCATGTTTTTTTTCTAACTTTATATATGTCTTTCCTTCATTCATTCATTCATACATTCTTTCACCACATCAATCCATCCTTTTAAATAATCTTAAATTCATTCACTCATTTTTATGCTTTCGTGGTTTTGTTTCCCTTTTAATATTCCATCTCTTCATTCCTCCATTCCTTTACCATATCAATCCATCCTTTCCTATAATCCAAAACGGTAAAATTTAGAAACCCATTTGGCAAAACACACAAAAAAGTAGGGCAGTGTGTGTGCGTGTGGCAGGCAGGCAGACAGACAGACAGACAGACAGACAGACGCAACGGTAACACAGGTAGACAGAGGACAGGTAAACAGGATGGGAGACAATTAATGTAATCACAGACCGTTATGATAAAGGACAGAGAGACAAACAGACAGACAGACACACGGACAAACAGATTAGAGAGAAGACAGATCCTAAGAAATATTTGAGATTGACAAATATAGAAGCATTTTAACTCGTGACAGATGTATTTAAGTTGAATAAATAAATAGAAAGACAAATATACAAATAGATTAATAGATAGATAGACTGATAGAAAGATAGACGAGGCGAATAGATAATTAGAACGGTACACAGACATACTGAAAGACATTTAGGAGATACATACATACAGACAGACACAGATAAATACGTAAACACACACACACACACACACACACACACACACACACACACACACACACACACACACACACACACACACACACACACATGAAAACACAAAAAAATATAACCTCATAAAAAAAACAATAAAAAGCACAAAAAAAGCACAATTTCTAACCTAACTTAACACCAACACACCAAAAAAACATAAAAAAACAATAAAGCGCACACAAAAAAACACAATTTCTAACCTAACCTAATGCCAACACAAAAAAAAAAAAAAATTCTAACCTAAACTAGCACCAACACAAAAAAAAACACAATTTCTAACCTAAACTAACCTAACCTAACACCAACACACAAAAAAACACAAAAGAACAATAAAACGCACACAAAAACCCACAATTTCTAACCTAACCTAACCTAACGCCACCAGCCAACAACATGATGAACGAGGAGGACTTGGTGAACCGAACCTGCCAGCGCGTTGAGATAATGGGCTCCATCGTGTCAGACTCCGCCCCATACTTGTACCCGTTCATTGTGGAATATTCCCTCATTGCCGCTGCCGTTCTCTACATCATGTGGAAGCATATTGGACGTAACCCGAGGTAAGATGTGGCCCTCCTTCCACCCCCCTCCACTCCCCGTCTCCCCTCTCCCCTCCCCTCCCCTCCTCTCCCTAGACTGTCATCGGTAACTCTTGTTTTTATTTATTTGTTTATTGATTTTGTTTAGTTATCTTCCCCTCTCCTCTCCTCTTCTCCCTAGACTGTATTCTGTAATTCTTGTATTTATTTATTTATTTATCTATTTATTTTGTTTATTTATCTTCCCATCTCCTCCTCTCCTTAGACTGTAATCTGTAACTCTTGTATTTATTAATTTATTTGTATATTTATTTTATTTATTTATTTTACTTTATTTGTTTATTTATTTCTATTTACTTATTTATTGATTAAGTACTTCTCTTTAATTTTTTATTTATTTTTTACTTCCATCGTCTCCCTATACTTGGCTTTATTTATTTATATTTTTTTCTCTCTTTCCTTCCTTCTTTCCTTCTTTCTATTTATCTTCCTTTTTTATCTGTTTCTTTATCTTTTTTTTTTTATTTATTTTTACTTTTTCACCTATATATTTGTTAATTAATCTGTAACTCTTGTGTTTCTTTCTTTCCTTCTTTTTTTCTCTTTTTTACACATTTATAGTTTTTCTTTCTTATTTTCTTAACTTCTTTCCATTTTTTGTTATCTGTTTATCATTTTTATATTTATTTATTTTTCTTTTCCACCTGTAGATTTGTTTATTAACCTGTAGAAATCTCTAACTATTTTTCCTTTTCTTTCTTTCTCTCTTTCTTTCATTTTATTTGCTATTTTTGTGTAAGATTTTGTTTATCTCCTCTTGTTCCTAATTTTCTTCTTTTTCCATTAATATAATCAAATAATCTTGTTTTTTTCCTTTTTACCTGTACAGTGTTGCTTACCTGCCTTACCTGTAACTGTAGTACTAATTAATATCTTCACCTGTAACCTGTAACTCAATTTATCATGTATTTCCACTAATAATCCTGTTTTTCTTTCAATTTCTCATCTTTTTCACCTGTTTAGCATTTACCTGTCTTACCTGTAACTGTATAACTAATTAGTATCTGTAATCTGTAACTTAAATTGTCTTGTATTTTCTATTCACAATGTGTATATTTTCTAATTTTTTCATCTTTTTCACTGTATGATCTTGTTTACCTGTCTAGACTAACTGTGTAACTTATTAATATTTTTACCTGTACCCTGTATCTATTTTTTCATGTATTTCTACCCATAATATATTTCTCTCCATTTTTTTCATCTTTTTCCACTTGTGAGTGTAATTATTAGTCATGTATTTTCACTCACTGCATTTTTTTCTTCATTTTTCCTTGTTTCAGCTGAATAATGATGTTTTTTAATATTTTTCCTTATTTTTTCTGTGTTTCAATTGTATAATCTTGTTTTATGAATATTTTTCTTGATTTTTCTCATGTTTCACTTTATAATGTCGTCTTTTTTATGTTTTTTCCTTAATTTTTCTATGTTTCAGTTGTATAATCTTGTCTTTTTATAATTTTTACTTATTTTTCTGTTTCAGTTCTATAATCTTGTCTTTTTATGTTTTTCCTTTATTTTTCTCATGTTTCAGCTGTATAATCTTGTGCTTTTAATATTTTTTCTATGTTTTTCCATGTTTCAGCACTATAATCTTGTCCTTTTTATATTTTTCTTTACTTTTTCTGTGTTTCACCTGTATAATCTTGTCTATTTATATTTCCAGAAACTTTTAACTTAATATTTCACTCTCTCTCTCTTTATTTTCTTTTTCTTTATCTACTAGCACAGCACTAACCTAACCTAAGATTACTACTTAATATTACTAACCTAACTAGCTGAAATAAGTAATACTGACTAATATCTCCTATTTACTATTAACTAAAGTCTATTGCTAAGTTATAGGTTACTTAAAAAGGAAAGAAAAAAATTTGAAAGACATAATTGGGTTTTTTTATTATGCGAAAATTTTGTTCTCTCTTTATTTTACGGTGAAGATTAATTTTACGGCAAGCTGAAGAGGAAATGTTGAAATGTCTCCTTTGGTTTTAAGTCAGCAATGTTTAAGCTTTATTTCCAACACAAACCTCAAGACAAAAAGAACATTCATATACACATCTTTAATTTAAGCCTACCTATATTTTTATCCATTCATTTCCAACACTAACTACAAGAAAAACATGAAATAACTTGAACAACATTTTGCCCCATTCATCCCAGTAAAACAAGCATTAAAAAGACACCATTAAAAAAAACATCATTTAATCTAACTTCATAACACAAACACACACAACAACACAAAAAAAACACCCTTAAAAAAAAACAAAAAAACATGTAACCTAACCAAACCTAACCTAACACACACATCATACAACAAAAAAACCCTCAAAAAAACCATTAACTCACCCCAACACAACCCTAATAAAAAAAAACCCACAAAAACCTAACCTAACCTAACCTGACCCTTATTTTTAACCCCTAAACAAAAACCCGCACCATTTTACCCTTAACTGACCTGAACCCTGCTTGAAGACTGGCCGTTTCCAGGTTTGTCTATGATGCTGAGAGTGCCGGAGATGGGATGTCGGTGGTGTCGCGGCGCTGTCACTCAAGGGTGGACTGTGTGGGTGCCAGTAAGGGCCTGTTCTGTGGCCTCCTGGTGCTGGTGGCATCTCTCATCTGCCTCATCCTGTTCTTTGTGCTGGTCAACCGCGAAGAACTGAAGATGCTGGCTATCTACCTGGCCGACTGCTCTCACTGTGGCATTATGTTCTTCAGTATTATTGCCATCTTTATTGGTTTTGTCAGGTTGGTATTGTATGTGTTCGTGGTTTAGTTGTTGTGTTCTCTCTCTTTCTTTCTCTCTCTCTATCATTCTTTCTCTCTATGACTGTTTTTAAAGGTCATATTTTCAAGTGGTATTGTGTGTTCGTGGTTTAGTTATTGCGTTCTATCTCTTTCTTTCTCTCTCTCTCTTTCTTTCTCTCTATGACTGTTTTTAAAGGTCATATTTTCAAGTGGTATTGTATGTGTTCGTGGTTTAGTTATTGTGTTCTCTCTCTTTCTTTCTCTCTCTCTCTCTATCTCTTTCTTTCTCTCTATGACTGTTTTTAAAGATCAGGTTTTCATGTGTTTTTTCTAGTTTATGATGTGGAAATGTTGTCACTCTGCCTCTAGAACTGTAAAAATATCCTTGTGTGTTTTAGTTATTGCTTTCTCTCTCTCTCTCTCTTTCTCTCTATGACTGTTTTTAAAGGTCATAGTTGATTAGTGAGGCTTTCAAGTGTTTCTCCAGTTAATGATGTGGAAATCTTGTCACACACACTGCCAAACGCACTCAAAACACACTTCAAACACACACACATTCTTAACCCACTGTCTCTCTCAAACACACACACACACACTCACACACACTTTCTCAGACACACACACACACACACTGCAAAACACTCTCTAAACACACACATAGACACACAATCCTCTCCTATTCTTCCTCCTTCTTTACCTAATCTAATCTAACCCCCCTTCCTCCTCCTCCTCCTCCTCCTCCTCCTTCTCCTCCTCCTCCTCCTCCTCCTCCTCCTCGCAGGGTACGCCAACTCAAATTCCACGGAGAGAGAGAGGAAGAACTGGACGACATCTTGCTAATGGTGTCTGCGTTTGGACTCTTTGCCTACGCTGTCTTCTCCACGGTGGCCGGCAGTCTGTCAGCCTACACACGCGAACCTAACCTGCTTGTCATGGTCACTGGAATCATGTCTGTGTTGCAGGTATGTGTTAGTGGTGGTGGTGGTGGTGGTGGTTAAGTTAGTTTTATTTTGTATATTTTTAGTTTTGCGGGTTTTAAGTCTGTTTTGTAAGTTTGGAAAAGTGTTGTTGTAGTAGTAGTTTTTTTGTTCATTCTGCAGAAATAGTAGTAGTACAGAGTGTGGCCATTAATGTTGTCACCTCCACACACCCTTCCTAATGGCAATAAAAGCATCTAATCACACCCAAAACTTTTAAAAACATGTCCCAATAGTAATGAAGGGGTTAAAATAGTACAGAGTGTGGCCATTAATCTTGTCACCTCCACACACCCTTCCTAACGGCAATAAAATCATCTAATCACACCTAAAACTCTTAAAAACACATCCCAGTACTGAAAGTGTTAATGCCTCTCTCTCTCTCTCTCTCTCTTTACCCCTTCACACACACACATACCCCTTCATTAACTCCATTCTTTCCCTTCAGGTGATCATTCAGATGGTGTTTATCAAGGACACTCAGCGCCGACAAGTATCTCTGCCAGAACACGAACGCACCAAACCAGGAAGGCAGGTGGTAACTTTCCTGCTGATCTGCAACCTTACCATGTGGGTCATTTACACCTTTGAGACACAGAAGGTGGAGGCTAACCCAGTGCAGGTGTGTATGTCTGTGTGTGTGTCTGTGTGTGTGAGGAAGAGGTGATAATGATGGTAAATAATGGTAGTAATGATGATGTCTTTGTGTGTTGACCTAACCTAACCTAACCTAACCCAGTGCAGGTGTGTATGTGTGTGTGTCTGTGTGTGTGTCTGTGTGTGTGTGTGAGGAAGAGGTGATAATGATGGTAAATAATGGTAGTAATGATGATGTCTTTGTGTGTTAATCCAGCCTAACCTAACCTAACCTAACCCAGTGCAGGTGTGTATGTCTGTGTGTCTGTGTGTCTGTGTGTGAGGAAGAAGTGATAATGATGGTAAATAATGGTAGTAATGATGATGTCTTTGTGCGTTAACCTAACCTAACCTAACCTTACCTAACCTAACCTAACCTAACGCAACTTAACCTAATATAACGTCCCCAGCTGGAGTTCTTTGGAGACCTGCCGTGGACTATCCTGCTGCGGTGCACCCTCCCCCTGGCCATCTTCCACCGGTTTCACTCCACAGTGGTCCTGGCAGCCATCTGGAAGAACTCCTACAAAACACGCATTGAATGAGGGCAGCCACTTGACCCCTTAGACACAGGGAGAGTCCTTAGTATCAGCCACTGCTTTGCCAACACCAACGGAGTTCTCCACCACCCCCCACCACACCACCACCGCCACCACCACTACCAGCACCACCACCACCACCAGCCCCCCCTCTTGCAGGCCACACACACAGCTCCCCCTTCTGAACTTGAGCCAATGCTGCACACGCCCACCAGCCCCCTCCCGCCCCCCCCCGCCCTAGACCAGCGATCTGAGCATAAGGTGTCGCTGTTCAGTATCATTTAAAGGTTTTGGGGTTCGGTTTTTACTATTTTGGGGTTTTCTTAGATTTTTCTGGTTAAATTTCAAGGTTTTTTTTATTTTTTGTTTTTTTAATTGTTGTTTTTATATTTTGTTTTATTTTTTTGTTGGTTCCATTGTTTTTTTGTGTTTTTATTGGAATTGTTTCTTTTGCGGATGTTCATTTAAGTTTTTTTTTTGGATAATGTTTTTTCAATATCTTTTTTTGTCTGTCAATTTTAATTTTGTGATCTGATATC
>CM035175.1:8640882-8655882 GCA_020233015.1 Callinectes sapidus | reverse complement strand
TTTTGCTACTTTTCACTTTCATTTTACTCTCCAATTCACTATTTTCTATCTAACCTAACCTAACCTAACTATATCTAACCTAACCTAACTTTCATCTATTCTAACCTAACCTAATCTTGCTATTCTTCAACCCCAAATCGAAAGTTTACATTGAAATCCCTGTAAAAATTCAACTTATTACATTTTGAGCAGGTTAATTAGCTTGTTACACCTCCCCCAACCCCCACCCCCATTCCTGCATACCTGGGCCGCCCCCCGCACCCCCGCCCTAACACACTCCTCCCCCCCTTCCCCTCCCCCTCGCCAGACAGACCCCTAACAACACAATCCCGTCTGAAGGTGTTTCTCGCATTAAATATTATATAAATGTTCGTAAGATTACAATATGACGTGTGTTTTATTGGAATCCTTGGTATTTTAAGGGTTTTTTTTATATTATCATTTATACAGCGAATTTTATAGGTACTGCTGTTAATGATGGTGTTATAATTGGTACTGCTACTATTACTACTAATAATAATAATAATAATACTGCTATGAGGATAATAGTGATAGGAAAAGATCTACTCCTTATATTATTACTACTACTACTACTTATACACGAAAACTTGCAAAGATAGTCATATAAACACATCCAACTCATCTTAAACTACATAATTACTGCTCATTACGCTATATTCACCAATTATCATGTTACTAGCGAGATTAGGAACAATTTACACTCCCTCACTCCTACATCAGCTACTCAAACTCATAAATTCGGCAAGAAGGATGGAGAAAAGAGATTAATTTAGTCTAAGAGAGAGAGAGAGAGGAGTGGGGCTGGCGTTAGTGCCTAATAATACCTAATTTGAATCTTTTGCCTTTTTTTCTATTCTGGCTTATATTACGTCAAAACTCTTCTCTTTAGTAAGTGTTGAAGTGAGGGTAGTGCAAAGAATAGTGTGGATATACCGTAGAAGGTGATGTGGATTACTAATTAGCCGTGGGAAGATTGAAAATAGAGTTAATTAGCAAAAATATGACTCTGAAACACTTTGCTCTCTCACCACAACAGTTTTTAAGGTCACTGAATCGACTATCCGGGTTTTCAGGACAGTTTTTCCTTATAATATACAAGAAACATTACCAATCTACCATCTAAACCATAAAAACACCCTCGAAAACACGACCATATAAAAAAAAAGGGAGTTAATAAGCAAAGATACAACGAGTTTGGGTTTGTATTCTGAACCACTTTGCTCTCTCACCACAACAGTTTTTAAAGATTACTGAGAAGTTTTTCCTTACAATAAACAAGAAACACCACCAATCTATCACCAAAACTACAAAAAACAACTTTAAAAACATGACCATCTTTATCTGGAGCCATTGGAAAATAGTGACGGTGAGAGAGCAAAGTGTTTCAAATTACGAACAAAAGATTCGAAATGCAGGTATGTGTGTTCTACTTCGTCTTCAACCTTCAGTGCCGTCCCGACCACTGAAGAAGAGGGGTGCACGCCCTTCACTTGGCCTTCCTCTCCATTTCTCCGTATATAGAAGCTAAGGAAACCCATTATTCATCTGAAAATGTTAAGTGTTTTGTATTTAACCCGCCCACCAGCCCACCAGCCCATCAGCCGCCCACACATCAGGTAAATCCATTTGTTACCAGAGAGAGAGAGAGAGACGAGGGGGAGGTTCTTTTCTTGTTAGAACTGGTATTGTTATACTATTTCATTGTATTTGTTTGCTTTGTTTTTCAAAGATGTACATTAGGGAAATACAGTGGTAAATGAAATAATATGCATAGTATTATACATAATATAGATCGCAGTTTGGTTCACGTGAGGGGCACGAGCGGTGAGGGCAGTGTTGGCGGCTCTCTGAGGCCTAAGCTTTGCCTCAGCTGGTGGTGTGTGTGTGTGTGTGTGTGGACATCCGCGTCACATCAGGCAGGGGTGGGCGTGGCCTCCGTGAAGCCATCCCACAGTCGCTTCATAAGTTTGTTGGTGCTGCGAGCTGTGGGGGAGAGGCACAGTCACACGGTGATGACTTGTTTGTGCTGGTGGCGTCGTCCTGTGGGCTGGGGTGGGTGTAGCGGCGGCAGGCACAGCTGCTGGGTGAAATGAAGTCAGTAACGACGTCCTAACATCACTCTCTGCGTTGGTGGAGGATGCCTTTTGTTGTGTTAAGTAATAGGGACAGACGCCTGGGCCCTGCTGGTGGTGTCGATTAGGGATGGGCAAAGTACAGGTTTTCAAGTAATCGCGGGTACGGGTAGACAGACTATACCTACGTATACCCCTCTGAGCCTACCCGAGATACCGGGTCCCACTACCCGGGTAATTATTACCCGATATCCTTCAGGAACGCATACCCGCATATAAGGTGGTGGTCCCCGGACGCTAGTTGAGACGATTGATTGATTACCTTGAGGGTGGCGTGTGTGTGTGTGTGTGTGTCTCGGAGTGAGTGGCAGCAAGCAACTCTCTCTCTCTACCCGGGTAAATAGATACCCGATAGAAATCCATCAGCAGGAACACAGGGTACCCGCCACTGATCCCAGGACTAAACCTTACACGATTACCAAGAATATAAAGCCGCTTATGCATATATATATATATATATATATATATATATATATATATATATATATATATATATATATATATATATATATATATATATATACAGTATATATTCATCATGATGTCTCTGGCTATGTCATCCACCGCCTGCCAGCGAGAACGAAATATTTATATCATTATCACTATATTTCATTAATGATCGCACACCAGCGCACATAATATCTGTAGCCTACTTCTCTAGACCCGACTGCTCGCCGCCTTGTAATATACGGTAATTATTTCCATCGTTATCACCATATTTAATGAATAATAACACCAGTACGCACATCAGTCTGTACTCTACAGTCTGGACTGGATTGTGTGTCTTTTATTACAGAAAATACCCGTGAGTTCAATACCCTACACATGAGCTTTTCCCGGGTACCCACCCACCCGTCTTGATACTTCCTGTCCACTCAGTACACCAGGAACGATTTATTTATATGTTCTAATCCTTATCACCATATTGCATTAATGATCGCACACCGATACACAGTATCCATACTCTACAGTCCAGATGTACTACTGATTAATTAAAGGGGCTACCTTGTATAGGTCATACTGCCAGGCCTTCTGCAGTCGCCACAGATCTGTTCACAGACTGGTGGTGTTACTTCCTGTAGAAGAATTGTGAGGGTTTTATACATCTTTCTTTGGAGATGGGAGTGTATCATGAATGATATTAATATGGGTTTGTTTAATTAATTTCTTGGAAGGGAACTTGATCCCACCAGCAGGCATGTAGAGTGTCTATTGTTTGTTTTTTGGCTGACGTGGCGGTGGCGGCTTGGTGGTGGTGGTGGGGGTGGAAGGGGGGAGGCCTGGCAGGCTGGCTGTGGCTGGGCCAGTCGGTCGTCCTGCTGCCGCTGTACACCCCATGGATAGGTAGGACGGTCAGTGTCACCCCGCCAGTGGTCTATAAGTCGCATGGTTACAACTTGTGCTGTTTTGAGGCGGCTGTCCACTCCAGCTGTGCTTAGGAGGAGAGTGGTGTTGTATAGTAGGGCCACTGAAGTACTATACGTAGACATACTATGTATGTCTTTCAGAGTTATGGTTCTTTCAAAGCAAGCTGTTTCCCGGCCAGCAGACACCAAGGGTGGGGTGGGAGGGGCGGCTGGCGTGGTGTCTGCCCAGCCAGCCAGCCAGCCAGCTAGCAGCAGCTGGTTGCCCAGTGGTGGGTGGGTGAAGGTGGGGGCAGATTAGCTACTTTTAACCCATTGAAAAGCCTCTGGTTGAAGCGATTTTACCATTCCAATCGCAAATTAAGACGATTTCTACCAGAAAAACTGTGGTGAAAGTGACTAGTGAGATTACACGAGTGTTTAAGCATTCTAGTGACATATTAAGACGATTTTTACGGTGACTAACAGTGTTTCACGGTCATCTAATTACTGGAGTGAAGCTGCAAGTTGGAATCACAGGGGCTGGACTACGATATCAAGGTGACTACAGGGCGCTGTGACACGAAGCCTTACGGTGCCAATGTTTACTTAGGCAGTCAGGAGGAGGGGCTTCCCCTCCACAGACCCCGGTGTCATCTTTGCTTCTCATTTCATCGGTCATTTTCAGCCTTATCTCTCATTATTATAGGCTCATCTTGCCACAGTTTGCAGCCATGGTAGTAGGCTTTCATATTAGCCATTGAGACATAGCTTTCGTGGTCAATTTTAGGTTTTGTGAAGGTTTAAGTGAGATATGAGGTGGGGGTTCCGGAGCCAAGCCGTGCCCCCGCCGCCGCCCGCGGCCGCCGGCTAGTGGCTCATATTTAAGGATATTTTCATTTATGCCTGGACTATTTATTTGGGCTCAACAGTAAAATTTAATGCTTTCCATGAGTACTGTGGCCTATTTTGAATGTCTGCCATGCGTGTGGGGGGTGGAGATAGTTGTGGTTGGCGTTATTATGATCGTAAATAAGGGCGGCTTTTGGCGCCAAAATAATTGGAACGCCCAAGACCATTCTTTATTTGAGGCAGTATCAAGTTCTTATTAATTGCCAAAGATAGTCCATATCAAACTACGTTTTGTGCGTAAAGCTCAGTGAAATCAGTGGAGGTTAAAAGTGTTTGCTAGCGGTGTTTAAAGTTGCATTAATTATTTACTTATCAGCCTGTAAATGATTTATTTCTGCCTCTAGATCACTGTGAAGTGTTAAAAATAACTAAAAGGAACGACTCAAATACTTTTGAAGTGGTTTTTGGTTCCTTTGAAGTCGTAGTGAGTGAGTATTTAATGTGTTTTAAAAAGGGTCATATTTTATAAAATACTTTTTTTCTAGTGGAAATTCTTTACAATTAGTGTTGTTTGGAGTTTGTTTATGCTTTGGGAATTAGTTAGAGTATTTATCCAGCCGGAATATGTCCATTTTTTGGTTCTAAAAGCGTTTTTTCGAAGGGTCATTTTTAAAATGGTCTCCCCTAAAACACGTACGTAAATATAGACAGTCAAATAGAGCACGGGGCCAGGCTGTGACGTCATCAGCCGTGACGTCACAATGATGGCCGCCTCCTGCACCCTTCCCTCTCTGACTCTTATCTTCCAAATATATTACGATTTACCGTGTTTACCGTGTGTGTGCGTGCGTGCGTGCGTGTGTGTGTGTGTGTGTGTGTGTGTGTGTGTGTGTGTGTGCTTAATCAATAGGCAGGGGATAGATAATACGTATAAATCTCTCGGTATATTGATGTTTGCTACAGGACCTGCTGGTAGGTACAGATCTGATATCTTGTTGCAGCATCTTCTTCCCTTCATTTCTTGTGTTATAACCGAATCAGCTGTTTTTGTGAATGTATTTAACTGATGAACATTATTAATTTGCGTCTCCTCTCTCCCCAGCACCACCTGCACCGCCTGTGCTGTTCCCCGTGACAGGCCAGCTGGTGCCTCTTGATGTCTGCTGGGCTGTGGTGAGCTGGGCCGTGGCAAGGAGACAGCCAAAGGTGTGTGTGTGTGTGTGTGTGTTTTGAGGTTAAATTAGATTTGGTCAGGGTTTGGTGGGGTTCTTATGTGTTTTGTGTTTTGAGTGTGTTTGTGTGTGTTTTGTCTGTTTGTGAGTGTGTTTGATTAGGTTAAGTATGTTTTGGTGTGAAAGATGTATTTTGAGTGCGTTTTGGGTGTTTTGAGTGCGTTTGAGTGTGTTTTTTGAGTGTAGATTAGGTTAGGTTAGAATGTGTTTGAGTGTGTTATGGGAGGTAAAAGTGTTTTCTTTTTTGACTGTATGAGTGTTTTTGAGTGCAGATTAACAATTTTGAGTGCAACCACTATCTCACTCTCACTCTCACTCTCTTTCAGGATGGAACCTTAAAACTGTGGAACTATGAGAGAGGCCAGCTTGAACTATGAGACAGGCCAATAAGGTTGTTTAATGGGTTAATGTTGGGTTGTAATGGTTTTTTGGTTTGGTGGATAATGTAATGCTTTATACTTCGGCATTTGTTTGATTTTTATTTTATTTTTTCAAAGGTTATATTTACGTTAACTAAACCTTCACTACGGTAAAAAGCTTCATGTGAAAATGTTGAAAGTAATGAACATTTATGGAATAAATAATAATAATAATAATAATAATAATAATAATAATAATAATAATAATAATAACAATAATAATGATGGAAGCAACAAACTAATACTAATGATAATACTGATGATAATAATAATGATATCTATAAGGTAAATACATTAACATTCATTGTTTTGTTTCACCCAAACCATCTTTAATATTCCTTTTTGTGCAGGGTGATGGTGGAGGTCCTCTGTCCTGGCCGGGCCTCTCAAACACCTGAGGATACTATTAGCCTGTGGTACTGCTGACTGACTGACTGACTGACGGCCTTGGCTGTGGCGTGTGTGCTTTTGATGAATATGCAAGAGATAGTCATCATAATGTGAACTCCAGGTAAGTTTATTGTCTGTCATCATCATCATCATCATCATATAATTTTCCTTGAGTCTTGGCTGATTTATCTATTTAACTGTGAGAGTTTTGCCTCAGTGAGGTTTTTTTGTTGCTTTCCTCGTATTTTTTACCAACTACATTATAAAAAAGAAATAAGTAAATGAAATAGATGAGTAAAAGTATTCAGCCTTTTTACAATTATGGATGTCGCTTGTTGATATTACCAGCACTGTAGAAAATATTCATTGTACGGATGCACAGAGAGAGAGAGAGAGAGAGAGTTAACATTTCTATACCAGTTCACCTTGTAAAATTGAGAATAATATAACCCTGTGTATTCAAGCTTCCCCTCAATTCTTAAACACCCTTGCTCTTTGTAGGTGTATATATATTTGTATATTTATTTATTTTCCTTGTCCCGTACAGATCTGAGGAAATGAAGACGAGACATTGAGTGATGGAAGAGCAGAAGCAGGAAGAAAAGAGGAGGAGGAATCAGGAGAGAAGAACTCAAAGACAGCAGGAAAGGAGAGAAGAGAAATGAGGCAAAGGGAGGAAAGGATGCTGCGAGATTAAAGTAAATAAGAAAGATAAAAAGAAGGCAAAATAAGAATAGAAATGGTAAGAAGTAGAGAGAGAGAGAGAGAGAGGGGATGTAGTTGTACAATAATCAATGCACTGTTGATAATTAGATTTGCACTTAGTTAAACTTGATTAATTTCTCCATCAAAATAGCTACTTGTAACAAAGCCACCTCATACCCAAGTCATCAAGTAAAGTTTTAGTATACATGATAATTCTACTCTGGGTTGCTATAAACAATTGAACTCAATAATAACTCCCTAACTAAACAGTTTAAAAATAATGTAATGTCAGTTTATTGGGAATCTCTTGTCATCATCATTATTATGAGTTAGTAATGGTGAAGGTTTCCATTTTGTTATTTGTGGCCAGTATGGAGATCTTATGAAAAATTTGACTTGTACTGCACTGTTGTAGGTATCTTGTACTGTTGTGTTTGTGTGTGTGTGTGTGTGTGTGTGTGTGTGTGTGTGTGTGTGTGTGTGTGTGTCAGCAGGTGTGGTTTAGGATGCAAGTTAACTTTCTGCAGTACTGGGACACAGATTTGCCACAAGTTTTTGTTGTGATAAAATGATTTTATTGACATCAGGAAGGGTGTAAGGAGGTCAGAAGACTAACTAATTAATGGGCTGAGGCTGCACCATTTAAATCCCCACATGAGTTTCTGGAGCTGTATAAAATCAGCAAAAAATGAACACAATGAATTTGAAAATGTGTCCCTGTACTGAAGGGGTTAACACTGGTAATAATCAATGCTCCTTTTGATAACTAATTGCTTCACACATTTCTGTCTTATTACCAAACGTGTAGCAAACAAACAACATAATTCTCCCAAAAGCCCTTTCATTTCATGACACTGTATTATAAAGTGAGGGAAATCTGCTATCTTAGAATTAAATCATGGATATATTAGTAGTTTGCAGGTTTGAAAACAAGACAGGAGGAATAGAGAGAACTCGAAGCAAAGGGAAGCATGAATGATTTTGTTCTTTATGTAAGAGGCTGAAGTTGGCCAAGGTCAACAAAAACCTTGAAAATAAAAAGCGCATAAAATTTTCAGGCCCCTGTGTTGCCCTCTCTCTATCTGCCTGTCTTGCTCAGCTCACTTGTGTGAGGGATGTTGTGTAAGTATGTTCTGTCATTTTTTGTAGCTTGCTTTGTTAGTAAAAGGTGTAGTATTGTAGTAAAGTATTTGTTAGTGTTACAGCATTGCTATGTGTTGCTTATTGTATTGTATTAGAAGTATTGGATGGGAAGTGCAGTGTTTTGATGTTGTTTTTGCATGTAGTAATTTATGTAATAAACTAAGAAGGTTAATCTGTCTTCAGCTCTCATATCAAAGCATTATCCTTGTACAGGAAAGTATTTGAAACCTTATGTAGATAGTGGTGACAGGTATGATGTAATAATTTATCTGGATTTTAGCAAAGTCTTGGACAGAGTACCCCATAGGAGACTGATAAGTAAGGTGAGACAGAGCTCATGGAATAGATGGGAAGGTATTAATTAGAGTGGATCAGGGGATGATGGATGGCTTACAAGTAGGGAACAGATGAATGGAAAGAAATCAGAATGTTCCACAGGGTTCAGTTTTAGGGCCGCTGTTATTTGTAATCTACATAAATGACTTAAAAGCAGGAATAGGCAGCGATATCAGTAAATTTCCAGATGACACAAAAATAGCAAGACCAGTTAGGAATATACTGTAGAGGATACTAGGTGGCTACAAGAGGACGTAGATAGATGACAGGATTAGTCAGAGAAATGGAAAATGCAGTTTAATGTTAACAAGTGTACCAGTATGAGCATAGGTAAGGAAAATTGGCCTGTAGAATATACATTAAGTAAAAACACCTTAGGAAAGACACGTAGTGCGAGGGACTTGGGAGTATGTACAAGTTAGTAGTGACCTACGTCCAAGGCAACAGTGCATTCTAGCTAGAAATAGAGCCAACAAAATATTGGGTTTTGTAGGGAGGTGTGTGACAAATAGGACTCCAGCAGAGGTCAGTCATTCTGAGGTTGTATTTAGCACTATTAGTTATTATACCCCAGGTAGACTATGCAGTAGTCATATTATAGGAAGGATATACTGTAGAGTAGAGTTCCTGGAGGCAGTTCAGAGAAGAATGACCAAAGTGATTCAGGGGATGATGGGAAATTTACCCTATATAAATTGTCTTAATCTCCAGCACTCCCTAGAGAGAAGGAGAGCAAGAGGCGATATGATTGAAGTTTACAAATGAGTAAAAGTGATAAATAAAGGAAGCATTGAACAGGTGATAGAAATTATTAGTAGCCAGGGCAGGCCAGGACAGGTTGAGGACAGACATGGGTAGACATTGATTGGTTCACTGTGTAACAGAGTGGTGAATTATTGGAATGGGCTGCAGAAACAGACATGTATGTAGTGAGCGCAGTCAATAGGTAGATTTAAGAAAAAGGTTAGTTAGATGAGAGCATTATGGATAGATAAATATGTAGTACTGATTAATGAAAGGGGCTGCCTTGTATAGGTCATACTGCCAGGCCTTCTGCAGTCGCCACCCTCTTATGTTCTGATGGTGCTGACTACATTGTGTAGATCTGTTCACAGACTGGTGGTGTTACTTCCTGTAGAAGAATTATTGTGAAGGTTTTATACATCTTTCTTTGGAGATGGGAGTGTATCATGAATGATATTAATAAGGGTTTGTTTAATTAATTTCTTGGAAGGGAACTTGATCCCACCAGCAGGCATGTAGTGTGTCTATTGTTTGTTTTTTGGCCGACGTGGCGGTGGCGGCTTGGTGGTGGTGGTGGGGGTGGGGGTGGGGGGGGAGGGCAATCCCCGGGGAGGCCTGGCAGGCTGGCTGTGGCTGGGCCAGTCAGTCGTCCTGCTGTTGCCGCTGTACACCCCGTGGATAGGTAAGACGGTCAGTGTCACCCAGCCAGTGGTCTATAAGTCGCATGGTTACAACTTGTGCTGTTTTGAGGCGGCTGTCCACTCCAGCTGTGCTTAGGAGGAGAGTGGTGTTGTATAGTAGGGCCACTGAAGTACTATACGTAGACATACTATGTATGTCTTTCAGAGTTATGTTTCTTTCAAAGCAAGCTGTTTCCCGGCCAGCAGACACCAAGGGTGGGGTGGGAGGGGCGGCTGGCGTGGTGTCTGCCCAGCCAGCCAGCCAGCCAGCTAGCAGCAGCTGGTTGCCCAGTGGTGGGTGGGTGAAGGTGGGGGCAGATTAGCTACTTTTAACCCATTGAAAAGACTCTGGTTGAAGCGATTTTACCATTCCAATCGCAAATTAAGACGATTTCTACCAGAAAAACTGTGGTGAAAGTGACTAGTGAGATTCCACGAGTGTTTAAGCATTCTAGTGATATATTAAGACGATTTTTACGGTGACTAGCAGTGTTTCACGGTCATCTATTTACTGGAGTGAAGCTGCAAGTTGGAATCACAGGGGCTGGACTACGATATCAAGGTGACTACAGGGCGCTGTGACACAAGCCAATGTTTACTTAGGCAGTCAGGAGGAGGGGCTTCCCCTCCACAGATCCCGGTGTCATCTTTGCTTCTCATTTCATCGGTCATTTTCAGCCTTATCTCTCATTATTATAGGCTCATCTTGCCACAGTGTGCAGCCATGGTAGTAGGCTTTCATATTAGCCATTCAGACATAGCTTTCGTGGTCAAGTTTAGGTTTTGTGAAGGTTTAAGCCAGATATGAGGTGGGGGTTCCGGAGCCAAGCCGGGCCCCCCGCCGCCGCCCGCGGCCGCCGGCTAGTGGCTCATATTTAAGGATATTTTCATTTATGCCTGGACTATTTATTTGGGCTCAACAGTAAAATTTAATGCTTTCCATGAGTACTGTGGCCTGGTTTGAATGTCTGCCATGCGTGTGGGGGCTGGAGATAGTTGTGGTTGGCGTTATTATGATCGTAAATAAGGGCGGCTTTTGGCGCCAAAATAATTGGAACGCCCAAGACCATTCTTTATTTGAGGCAGTATCAAGTTCTTATTAATTGCCAAAGATAGTCCATATCAAACTACGTTTTGTGCGTAAAGCTCAGTGAAATCAGTGGATGGTAAAATTGTTTGCTAGCGGTGTTTAAAGTTGCATTAATTATTTACTTATCAGCCTGTAAATGATTTATTTCTGCCTCTAGATCACTCTGAAGTGTTAAGAATAACTAGAAGGAACTACTCACGTACTTAGAAGTGGTTTTTGGTTCCTTTGAAGTCGTAGTGAGTGAGTATTTAATGCTTTTTAAAAAGGGTCATATTTTTATAAAATACTTTTTTCTAGTGGAAATTCTTTACAATTAGTGTTGTTTGGAGTTTGTTTATGCTTTGGGAATTAGTTAGAGTATTTATCCAGCCGGAATATGGCCAAATCTTTGGTCTAAAAGCGTTTTTTCGAAGGGTCATTTTTAAAATGGTCTCCCCTAAACTACGTACGTAAATATAGACAGTCAACTTAGAGCACGGGGCCAGGCTGTGACGTCATCAGCCGTGACGTCACAATGATGGCCGCCTCCTGCACCCTTCCCTTTCTGAATCTTATCTTCCAAATATATTACGATTTACCGTGTTTACCGTGTGCGTACGTGCCTGCGTGTGTTTGTGTGTGTGTGTGTGTGTGTGTGTGTGTGTGCTTAATCAATAGGCAGGGGATAGATAATGCGTATAAATCTCTTGGTATATTGATGTTTGCTACAGGACCTGCTGGTAGGTACAGATCTGATATCTGGTTGCAGCATCTTCTTCCCTTCATTTCTTGTGTTATAACCGAATCAGCTGTTTTTGTGAATGTATTTAACTGATGAACATAATTAATTTGCGTCTCCTCTCTCCCCAGCACCTCCTGCACCGCCTGTGCTGTTCCCTGTGACAGGCCAGCTGGTGCCTCTTGATGTCTGCTGGGCTGTGGTGAGCTGGGCCATGGCAAGGAGACAGCCAAAGGTGTGTGTGTGTGTGTGTGTTTTGAGGTTAGATTAGATTTGGTCAGGATTTGGTGGGGTTCTTATGTGTTTTGTGTTTTGAGTGTGTTTGTGTGTGTTTTGTCTGTTTATGAGTGTGTTTGATTATGTTAAGTATGTTTTGGTGTGAAAGATGTATTTTGAGTGCGTTTTGGGTGTTTTGAGTGTGTTTTTTGAGTGTAGATTCGGTTAGGTTAGAATGTGTTTGAGTGTGTTATGGGAGGTAAAAGTGTTTTCTTTTTTGACTGTATGAGTGTTTTTGAGTGCAGATTAACAATTTTGAGTGCAACCACTATCTCACTCTCACTCTCACTCTCTTTCAGGATGGAACCTTAAAACTGTGGAAGTATGAGAGAGGCCAGCTTGAACTATGAGACAGGCCAATAAGGTTGTTTAATGGGTTAATGTTGGGTTGTAATGGTTTTTTGGTTTGGTGGATAATGTAATGCTTTATACTTCGGCATTTGTTTGATTTTTTATTTTATTTTTTCAAAGGTTATATTTACGTTAACTAAACCTTCACTACGGTAAAAAGCTTCATGTGAAAATGTTGAAAGTAATGAACGTTTATGGAATGAATAATAATAATAATAATAATAATAATAATAATAATAATAATAATAATAATAATGATAGAAGCAACAAACTAATACTAATGATAATACTGATGATAATAATAATGATATCTATAGTCTTTTATACCAATCAACAAAAGATGTATGACCTAACTAATCTTTCCTTTCTATCATTATTATCATTCCAAAATGGCCGTAATTTACATATATTTATTTGTCACGAGTTATATCAAGTTAATAACCGAAAAATAACTTTCCCTACATGAATGCGCCATAGAAAGCTTATATAAATGTCAAGTATGGCATAACTATGAATATCTGTATTTTGTACATGGTTATAATGAGTAGAAACAACATTTAAGGCAAGTTTATGGACGAAAGCTGGATCTCCCGCAAAATTTGAATAAAAACAGCCAGCCCTAAGCCATGCAGGGGCAGGGGCAGGGGCAGGGGCAGGGCAGCAGGTCTTCCTCCTCTTCTTCCTCCTCCTCCTCCGCCAAGGGTGACATGACGTGATATGACATGTGCACTGTTGGGTTCCTCTCTCTCTCTCTCTAATACTGTCTATGGCCAACATTAGTATTGGCAATGTTTTTTTAGTTTATTATAAGGAGAAACTGTCTTATAAACCTTAAACACCGCTCTCTCTCTATCACTGTTTTCCAAAGGCTCCAGTTGAAGATGGTCATGTTTTTAAGGTTAGTTTTATGATCATTGATGGATTGGTAATGTTTTTTTTTTAGTGTATTTTGAGTTGAAACTGTCTTGCAAACCGTGCCTGTCTTCTCAGGGACCTCAGAACACTGCTGTAGAGAGAGAGAGAGAGAGAGAGAGCACAGCGTTTCATAATGATTAACGATTGAAACTAACAATATAACAACAATTTAATGCATTTTTCCCAATAACCAGACAAAGCTATGTAACTCATTAAAAATAATAATAAAAAAATCATTCCCTACGAATATTTTGAGTTTTTATGAGTCAAGGTCATTGCCTAACCTCGCATGACCTTCCCAAGAATGCAAGGTTGTGTTCCGCGTGACCTTTCTTAACGGGGCAGCCAAGGTCAAGAAAATAAGGAAAAAAAATAATTTAATCCCTTCCCAACGGGGTTACAAATCCAAGATGGCGAAGTGAAAGAAAGATTACCATTTTTATTCTCCATTTTTACGTGTTTTAAGCTTCCCTGGGTGTGTTTAGGGCTCCTCCCCAGCTGGTGTGTGTGCAGCGTGACCTGTGTGGAGTCCTAGGAGTCCTACACACACCAGCTGGGGACGAGAATTTCCTTAAAACATCTTGGCCGCCCCTTAAGGCATGCGTCACCCCCGTTATAGCGGATACCCTGAATTTTTTACTCCTTTTTAATATGTAGCGTAGATTTTTAGGGGTTTTAAGGGATTTAGGGGAGAATTGAGGTGTTTTTCGGTGAGCGTACGTGGGTTTTGAGTGCGTGTGTGCGTGCGTTTGCGTGCATTGCGTGTGTTGTAAGGAATGTGTGTTGTCAAGATGGTGGATGTGTTGCTAAGCTCTCAGAAATTTTAGTCACTGACCAGATTTCTTCGTTCGTCAATATTTCGTTACTTTTCGCCTTTTGAGTTGCGTTGTGTACACCAAAGTTATCGTAATTAGTGTGTGTTGATGTCACGAACACTGTGCAACTCAAATCATCGCTAATTACGGTGTTGTTAACGAAATATTAACGAAAAACATGGAAAACCTCTGATATTTCACGTCAAAACATCAGATATTTCCTCCCCATCTCCTGATTTAACTTACTTCATATTAAACCATTTTTTACGGTATATAACAAATATTAACAACATTTCAGCCATATAAACAAATAAAGCAATAAATTTCCTACCCATTTCGTGTATTTTGATCCTAAAAAACACGGTACTTATTATAAAAAAACACGAAAAACAAACACTAACTCAGACAAAAACTCCAGAAAAAACACAGCTGAGAGAGAGACCACGTGTAGCAATATCTGGCAACCTCAGTGTGGCTCTGGCCGTGGTGGAGGGAGGGTGTGTGCTCAAGGGCGGCGTGACTAACTGCGTTTTTGAATGGATTTAAAGGATTAATAACGCGTATCCTTTGCTAACTGAAGTCCTACGGTGCGGTGAGTGTCCTTAAGTCCTTATTTGGCGGCAGTTTTCAAAGTTATAGGATTTTTATTTACTGGTAATTTTAATGCATATTTTTTTAATCTTTTCGGTAAAAAAAATATTTGTATTAATTTTTTTTTGGTGTTTTTTCTTTTTTTTTTTTTGTTTTTGTTTTGTTTTGTGGGACAGACAGACAGAGAGAGAGAGAGAGAGAGAGAGAGAGAGAGAGAGAGAGAGAGAGAGAGAGAGAGAGAGAGAGA
>CM035175.1:8427734-8430234 GCA_020233015.1 Callinectes sapidus | reverse complement strand
AGTAACTGACAAAAAATACCATCGACCAAATTCGTGCTAAACCAATTGAATTCTTCTAGTCAATCACTTACTTACACCAAACTTATTGTAAACTTGTCCAATTCTCATACCCAATCACTAAACCATGCCAGACTTTTACTAAACTTATCCTATCTCGTTCCCGCTAAACTCATCCAATTTTCTCAATAGGTCACTAAATCTTTACTAATTTACGTTCATCTTTCTTTAGTCCTCAATCAACCAATAACACGTTCATAAACACTGTAAATGATTAACTATCAACCAAAGTCGATAAACTGATTACCCATACGCATTAACTAAACTTATGCTGAAACTCAACTAGTGAATTAAAACTGAAAAATAAACGTCAGTAGATAATTAACCCTTTCAGCACTGGGATGCATTTTTACCATGAGTTTTGGGTGTGATTAGTTAATTTTACTGACATTAGGAAGGGTCAACAGAGGATAGAAGATTAATGGCCAGAGTCTTCACCGTTCTAATACCTATATAAGTTTGTGGAACTGTATAAATTCGCCCGACAGTAACCAAAAAGAATATAAAAATGCATCACTGTACTGAAGGGGTTAAACTGGAAATATCACTTAAATTATCGGTAATTTCCTGTCCTTCTTTACTCACGGATCTAGGAACTTAAATTTTAATGAATGGGTTAAATAAAGATATAAACAAACATTAAAATCAAGAAATAAAACAAAAGAAGATCGATATATTATGTCATGAAAAGGAATCGAACACTTAATCTCTATCTGGAAATTTTCACATGCAATTTCCAAACAGTTTACATCCCTTGTTTTAAATAAATTTGGGAAATATTCTATAAAATTTTCAAGATGGTGTCCAAATTGAAAGTTCCGAGATTCCATTGTAAATAATCCCACAATTCGCAAGTAAATTAATTCACAAAGAACTATGCTGAATCTATCATCATATTTACTTTTCATGTTATTTTGTTCCAATTTTTCATCTCTTATGAACTTTTACATGAATCATTTGCATGTAATTTGATTCATATTCATATACACTTTTTAATGTTTACTTATGTCCATTCTTTCATTTCTCCCCATTTTTTCATTCCTTTCTTTAAACTTTATTTGAAATTAATCCATCAATATTGTCTTGTATGACTTATTCACTTTTCATTGTATTTATCTTTTTAACAAAAATTTTAACATAAACATTTTTTTTCAAATTTGCACCCATTCATTCACTTTTTCTTAATTTGTCATAGTAATGGATGGACAGTCTTTCCTTCCATCCATTTTTTTTTCACATTCCTTTCTATGGTTCAACAATTATCCAATTACTCTAATCTTATATTTACTAATTCCCATTTTTGTCCAAGCTATTAACAATTATGACAATTTCACTAAAAACATAGATGAGTCATTAATTTTATCCAAAGTATGGCCCCCCCCCAAAAAAAAAATAGTGATTAGTCTAAGTTTCCTCTAAAAACTACCCCACCTTTAGTTATACCCCTTATACTCCCTCCACATTATCCTGCCATTCATATCTCAACTCATATAAAACTCCTTCTCTCCCTCCCTCGCGGTCACCCATCACTTCCTCAACCACTCTTTAACTACATGACGCCACACACAACTTGTCACTCTACAACCCATTTTCTTTAACACTATTCCCTGAGACGTTTTCTATCATTCCTCTAGCCCTCTACGTTTTCTTTTTCTCCCACACCTCCCTTGACCCCGTTTTCTTTCGGCCAGCACTCACTTCGCTAACTAAACGCCTCCTTCTCTCCTCTTAGTGAGTGTCCCGTCTCTCCTCCAGCCCTCTTACTCATTTTCCCTCGGTTAACTGGCGTGTCTTTCCCGTTCTCTGCCTCTTCTAGGAGTTGAAGAGAAAACAACGGCATCTCCTGGCTCTTGGTGACACTATTAATGAGGTCGACTGTTGTTTTTGCTCAACCAAGGTACTTTATCACCCTCCCGTACCCCTTAATCCCCCCCCTCTCCCTCTCCCTCTCCCTCTCTCTCTCTCTCTCTCTCTCTCTCTCTCTCTCTCTCTCTCTCTCTCTCTCTCTCTCTCTCTCTCTCTCTGCGCTGGCACCGGACATGCTATTATTGATTTTAAAGATTCTTTCATGTTACTGCAAGATTTCTGCGATTTAGGGTTTTTTGTGGGTGTGGGCACAGTGTTCAAAGGGTTTCATGTCAGGTTGGTATCAGTGGTTAGTTAGGTTTTCTTGGGCTTTGATGATGATGATGATGATGATAAACTTAAAGACGATATTTATCAACAATCCATTTATTTATATACCGCACACTTGAAATATATAATAGTAATAATAATAATAATAATGATAATAATAATAATAATAATAATAATAATAATAATAATAATAATAATAATAATAATAATAACAACAACAATTATGACATTTTTTTCTTAATATCACACACGAACTAACAATTCAATATTCTCTCTCTCTCTCTCTCTCTCTCTCTCTCTCTCTCTC
>CM035175.1:8408917-8420108 GCA_020233015.1 Callinectes sapidus | reverse complement strand
CCCGTTTCATTATCCGTTTATTTTCGTTCCTCATGTTTCGTTTTCTTTCTTGTTCATCTTATCTGGTTCTCTCTCTCGTCTCTCCCTTACACTATCCACTCTTTTTTTTTCCTTTTTCCTCTTCTTTTTGTCTTTTCTTTTTTCGCTTTGTCTGTCATCTTCCTCCTTTTTTCTTGTCTCGTGTATTTTCTTTCCTTGCTATTCTCTCTCATTTTCTATTTTTTTCATTTTTCTTTTTCCTTTTATCTCTTCTTTTAATTCCATAATTTTTCCTCCTTTTCCATTCCCTTTTATCCGTGTTTTATCGTTGGTTCCTTCATTTCCTCTTTTGTCATTCTATTATTTCCCGTCTTTTACACTTTCCTCTTCCTTTTTCTTCATCCATTTTATTTTTCGTTCCTCTTTATTGTTTTACCACTTTTATCTTATTTTTTCCTATCAAGTTTTGTTTTTCTAATAAATTTTCATTTTATTTTCATTTTGCTATTTTGTTTGGAGTTTTTGAGCTTAAAGTTTACATTTTTTAAAGTTTTTAAAAATTTATCCACTATTTATTCTGCATTCTTCTTTTCTTTCTTTCCTTTCCCTTCCTATCTTCTCTTCCTTTTATTTTTTATTCCCATATTTTCATCCATATTTTTTTTGTTTTTACTTTTTGATTATTTATTCTATTATTTTCCTCCTCCTCCATTCCCTCCCACCCCCATTGCCCATTTTCTTTGTTTATTTCACTGCTAATGACTTTGTGTTTCCTCTGAGTGTTTCTAAGCAAGTTTTTCTTTCATTAACCTCATTATTTTTCCTCGTTTTTCCATCTTCTTTGGTCTCCGCTTCTACTATGGAAAGTTGGCAACCTCTAACCACACTAGAAAACCTACTACTCGGTTCCCATTTTCTTCGACTCACTCTGATCAGGGACTTCGCTATCCTGCACGACCGTGTGTGCGTGTGTTTACATTTGCGTGCGTGTGTGTGTGCGTGTGCGTGTTTCTATGTACGTGTGTTGAGCCCCCACCCTCCCCACCATGTGTCTCTGGTTGTGTACGTTTTCTATTTGCCACCAATTGCCGTTTTCTCTGTCACTCATTCCCGTTTTCTCTATATCACCATCTTCGTTTTCTGTGTGACTAATATTCGTTTACTTCTATGCCACCAACTCTCGTTTTCTTTGCCAATGATACCCGTTTTTTTGTGTCATTGATATTCTATGCTATTAATCGTCGTTCTCATTTTTTTTCTAACTTTTTTCGATTGGTTTTTGCGTGTGTGTGTGTGTGTGTGTGTGTGTGTGTGTGTGTGTGTGTGTGTGTTGCTCCCTCCCTCACTCACTCTCATTGGTTGATAATCTGTGACGTCACCACCGAACTAGCCAATCAACACTCCTGCCTCAGCCCAGATATTTTTTTTCTTTTTCGCCTTCAAGATAAAAAGCCAAAATAGAAAATGAACATGTAAAAAAGTCAGGAATAATTCAAAATTGTTTTCTCAAAAAGGACAATTGGAAAGAAATATTATGAAAATTATATTAAAAGATTGCACTAATGAAAAATGCTCACAATGAAATAAAAATGTATAGAAAATTAATGAAGTTTGGGACGATTATAGTTTCTAACCTCAAACTTCAAGATACAATGGTGCAATATTTGATTTGCCTGTCAAAGATTGCAATGTTAGATAAATAGAGAAATGATAATAGTAATAGTGATAACAAAAGATAACCCACGGCTTTACTCAAATCAACGAAGTTATTTTTCTTTCTTTAAAAGGAATCAAGACACAAAACGAAAATTTCCCCACTAAATTTAACATCCCCAAAAAAATAAAAACACTTTAAAAAAAAACCATAAAAAAAGCAAAAATGAAATAAAGTAGATATTAATCATCAGGTTGGATTTGAGACGGAGAAAACGGTCAAACCAAAATAAACGAACAAAAACTCTAAATTGGAAAAAGACAGTAAAAAACCAAAAAAGTAAAAATTTTTATTTGAAGTTACCCAAAAAAATGTTAACTTCATTCAAAATATGACCTAAGATGATGAAAGGTCACAGAATAATCGAAAAAAAAAACAATAAAAAACAAAATTCACTCTTTCTTTAGAGGTCCAAGGCACCACACGACAGACCCACCCCTTACTTCCCCCACGCACGCCTGGCCCACCTGCAGCACACACGGTAAAGACAGACTCCCCCCACCTGCCGCCCCCCATCCCTGGCTGGACAGGGCCGGGTCGTGACAGGAGGCAGGTCAATACATGTACAGCTGCCCATAAAACTGATGCCATGAAGTTATTGAGTCCAAGATGTTTTGATGGAGTTTGGTGTCCTTGGTTGTTCAATTTTTATAGTATCTGGCTTTATTTTTTCCTTTATTTCTTTTATTTCTTGAAGTCCAGTGTGTTTTCATAGTTTGCTGCGTTCAATATTTATTAATTTAGTCCAGTACAGTTCTTTAGAGGTCTGATTTTCTAAAGGACTATATTTTTTACTTTTTTCTATTTCAAATTCAGTGAAATTTCAATATGTGGCACCTTTAATTAACTTTTATTCCCATCAGTTCCAATTAATACCACCTTTTGCCATCGCTTTGCTTAAATAGAATAATAATAATAGTTGAATACAAATGATTACTAATGAAATGCTTTGTACCAAGAGCTTCACAAAAAGAAAAATATAAATATAATGATATAATTGGCAGATGTCGCTTTTCATTAATTTTCACGAATATGGCATCAATAGTTTGGGTAGCTGGACATGACTTGACTGTTGAACTGTAGGTACAGAAATATAAAACCGCTATTAAACAAGAGCGTACGCATAGAATAGCAAAATATTAAACTCGAAATATATAAAGTAATGCAATGAAGTAGAGAAAGGAGGAATAAATCAAATATGAAAATAAACTACCGACTTGGAGCCATAAAAAGTAATAATTGGAAAAATTGAGACAAAATTCTTCCTTGATTAAAAGCGTGCCAAGCAAGAACATTAGAGTGAATGAGAAGAATGCAAAAAACTGAATTGTATATGAGAGTAACTTGGCAGCGAATCAATAGACTGAAATTAAACTGCAATGAACGAGTACAGAACTTACGAATCACTTAAATCAACAGAGACATTCATTTGTTGCTAATTACAAACAAGTAAAGAGAAATGAATCATTAAGTGCCTTCCTCCCTCTCTCCATCTCACTCCCTCCCTCTCCCTCTCTCCTGCCTCAGAGGGGGACCAGTGGGAGGGACCGGCGCCAACTAAGGCTGAATTGCTACTGTAGTGCTTTCAGTAGTTACAGGTAGTTAGTGACGCTAGATTAATTACACATCTGAGTGACCCTAACACCTGGCGCCACAGTGATAGAAAACATGATATGGGCGTGTTGTTTGTAGTCAATAATTAGATCTCAACCTGTTATTGTTTACTGCAGTGCGTATTAGTGATAATTAATTAGTTTTTTTAAATGGGATTAACCGTGAAACCTTATTAGTAATGCGTAATAGTGTGGAGATGACGTGTGAGTGTGTGTGTGTGTGTGTGTGTGTGTGTGTGTGTGTGTGTGTGTGTGTGTGTGTGTGTATGTGTGTGTGTGTGTGTGTGTGTGAGTGCGTGGTTGAGTGGGACACAACGCCCCTCCCCCCCCCCTCCCCACCAGTCCGTGAGGCAGCAGGACACAAGGGCAGGCAGAGGCACTACCCTGGATGTCACGAACACTGGCGCAGTAATTTTGGTACCCGAGGACACGCGAGCTTGATAACAACAGTGTCACAGCGATGCTCCTCCCCCGCTGACTCACGTGCACCTGTCTTGCTTGCTTTGTGACTCGTACATTCCCATCCAAGTAGAGACATTACAAGGGTTTTATAGATGCAAATTACTCAATACTTTAATAATTCATGAAGGTAAATTCGATGATGTTTTGAACTAAGTGACTTCTACGTTGCTTTCAAAACATTTGTCAAATTAAACGTAATTAAACGTAAATTTAAACATCAAATCAAAACGTAAGGCGACAAACGACATCAAATTAAACGTAAGGCACTAATTCATAAAATAATAATTGTTTAAGGCCATGTTGAAGCAGGAGATTTCCAATGCACGTGTATCAGGTAACAAAACAACTACGCCAGAATTAGTGTGTTCTTGCCATCGTGTCTGGAACATCGGCCCTAAAAACACACACAAAAAAATTCCACTCTCCTCAATACTCCATCATACAAAGTTTTTAAGTACACCACACCCTGACCACTACCTCCCAGCCTTTATTCCACCCGCAAACTTCTCCACATGACTTCATTTAATTCTCCTTCATATCTGAGGACATTTACTTACAGCTTTACTTACATACCTTTATATCACTCATACACAGCCATACACAGCCATACACAGCCACACACACCACTTGCCGCACTTCCTCAGCATTCATAACACCGCATCACGTTTTTGTGTGTATGCGAGTCACTCCTTTGTTTACGCAATAACTCCAGTTAACGAAATAATGTCTATTTTTCACGCAATACAAACGTACGAAAAGTGTCAACATTAGTGATTTCTGAACAACGTCGTATTTTCAAGGCAGTCACATTCCTGAATAACACGAATATCATTGTATTGCGTAAAGAGAGGAATGCTTATCAACACTGCAACATGTGACGTTCCTAGCTGGTGGCGGTCAATAGCAGGCGAGGCACGTCCCCCTGAGCTCACACTGCGTAGTACAAATGTGTTCAGAGACTGTGTTAAAGACAAGCTGTTGTGTGAATGGGATGTACAGTTGAGCTCAAAAGTGATGACATACCAAAATGCTCCACGATAGTAAATCAAATCAGTTCTACCCAACAGTGTCCACCAGTCACATTACCAGTTCTGAATCTCTGGAGTTACATAAGCATTTCATTAATTGATGTTAATTTATATTCGTATGGACATTCAATGGATTTCGTGACATAACTTTCTGGGCCAACTGGACATGACGCAAGGAATCTCATAGGCATTGATTGACTGATTGGATTGACTGATTGACAAAGATCCATGTTGCTCCGGAGAGTGAAAGAAACGGGTGAACTGCCCGCACAAGAAACATTTCGTTGCTACAGTTACCACGAAACATTCCAACACGCCACGATACATCCCGCTTTGCTCTCTCACCACGACTATTTACAAAGGCCACAGAATTGACTAACCGGGTTTTCAAGAGTGTTTCTACGGTTAAAAGTAGAAATCTTGTTAAAACCTGTCAGTGACACCATAAAGACACCCAAAAGCGCCGGTGTCACTTCAAGTAAAGCCTTTGAAAAGTAGTGGAGGTGCGGTGCAGAATATGTTACTTGATCCATTGCTCCTAAGTAGTCATTGGTCAGATAAGTCACACTCTTCACTGTGCTTAGTACATACCCCGGCCCTTACGTCCTCTTGTGTATTTGACTTTGATAGGGAGGTTTCAAGACATTCATCCCTGTCTTTCGGTTAATTCACTTGAACTTTAAGGGGACTGGCTTGTGGGCGTTTTATTTTCATTTTTTTCTTTAGTCAACTTCCCCAACTTACACAAAAAAACTTATATAACAGAAGTCATTCATTAGAGGACTGAAGATTTAAAAGTGAGGAAACACAGTTGAAGTGAGGTGGTTCTGACTGTACCTGTAGCATTTAACACAGTAGCTGCACCGTGTCAAAGCATCAGTAAGCCACAGTAAACATTTTGCTTGAACAGTGTGTCTCGGAGGTAATAGATCTCAGCTTCCTAAACATTCAAGTGTCTGTGATTTGGAATTTCCTTTGGTTATTCCATTCACACCTGCCACTTAAACAGTCCGCGGTCACTATAATTGTTCCCTAATGCTGTTATTGTCAACAGGTCAAACTCTCACTACCTGTTATCATTAAGATCATTTAACAGGTCTTGTAAAATTCGATCATAAAAAATCATCCCAAAAAATCTAATCCAAAACGAAGTACAAAGAAAACAAAATTACAAAGGCAGTTTTGAGTGTTATTTAATTTCTTTCTTTTCAACTCAGTATTACATCCCTTTGATTTACTCCTTTCAAACCGCTCCCCCCCTCACACGTTGGTTCACTTCCCCATTCTTTTACCAATCTCTTTCTTCCTTTATCAATAACTCGCTCCTGAGTCCTTTCCATCTGTACGTCCCTTCCCTTTCCCACTAAGCCCTCAGGTACCACGGGATAACAAGGTGTAGCGCAAATGAGGCTTCGAAGCGTTGATAATGAAGCAGTAATGATGTTTCAATGGATCTTCCCCCTCCCCCTCCCTCCCCTCCCTCTTCCCTTCAGACGGTGTTCGTGGCTGTTGTGTTTTCCTCTCCTGGCTGCTTTTTTCCCATCTTTTGGGTAACGCTGTGTCAACTTTTCAGTGTTGCCAGATGAGCTGTGTTACCTCCATGCTGTTGATGTGAGCGAGCGATGAAGTTGAGGGTCTGGTGACATCTGGCAACATCATTTTTATTTGAATTCAGAAATCTTATTGGTCGTCTTATCGATTACGTCACGGTTGTGTTGCCAGGTGTCGCTGTTCCCTGCATTTCTTTACATTTCTTACATTATCTCTCCCTGCTGTGGTGTTTTTGTGGATAGCAATATACATACATACATACATACATACATAAATGCTGTATGCATATGTATATTGGTGTATCCCAAGGTTCCCCTTTCCCTGCTAATATGCGCCAACCTTCTATATTTTGTTTTGACATCATCACCTAAGCCAAAACCAAGCTCTCTTTTCCCCATTTTTGACATGTTGCCTCCTCCAAGCCTCCCTCCACCCCTACTCAACATCTGCCTTCCCCCATTCTCATCCCAACTCACTCACTTAATCACTCACTCACTCACTCACTTACTCACTCACTCACTAACCGTACTTCTTACTCCCAGTTTGATTTTTCTGTATTAATTTCTTAACTTCCTCTGAATAATTTGCCATGTTTGTCCCCCAAGGTGTTACAATTCCCCTTCGCTGTTCCACTTGATATTGTATTTCTATGTCATTGAGTGTCTCACCGTAATGGCCGTCTTGCTAAGGTCTCACTTGAAGCAATTTAACAGTTCCCTTCCTTCCCCAGAGTAGTCAAATGGACCCGCCCACTATAAATGTTTTGCTATAGATAACTGTGACTCCTCCGTGCCCTCCCTCCCCCACAGAACAAAAATGGAGTCGCCCCAAGTGTGTTCCTCCATAAGACACATTTTTTTTTGTCTATCCATGAAATTTGCCATGAAATTTTGAATGCCCTCATGCTATAAATTTTGATGAGATCTTTCCCCCTCCAATTAATACATTTTTTGCTTCATGAAACTTGCAGGTTTGACTCCTCCTCTGCCCCCTTCACAGTATTTTAATCACCCCAATAATTCGTTCCCTCCCCAGATGCAATGAGGATTTGTTACAGGTAGTTCCCTCAGTGTCCAATCCATCATCCCTCCGAATCACGACCCTAAACCATCTATAATGTTATCTAAGTCCCATTTGTATAGCAGATAACAGGATTAGATTGTCTCTTAAAGTATCCAGTCACAAAAATTCAACTAGAAATATGTCTCCCCTTGGAATATACAGTTATCATGACTCTATACCATCTATAATATTGTCTATTTCCCCTTTTTATACTAGATAGCAAGATTAGGTCATTCTTAAAGTAACACACTAATATTAACCCTGCCAGATATTTGTCTTCCCTCAAACAGACAATAATCACAATTTTCTAACTTGGTATATTCTAAGTTTTGCTTCTTGATATAAAAGAGTACAGAGAAATTTCAAGTGTCATATCAGTTAAGTAGAGTAAGTTTAGTTGTTGTTTTTATATGTATCTAGTTTTGTTTTGGTGTCACACAGGTCTTGAATATTTAAGTGAATGACCAACACCTTCAGATGATATTGACTTTCCTTTCACACTAATAATGACTTGCTAGTCCTTACATATTAGTGAAGTCTTAACAACCCCTCACCCAAGTAATTATATATATATACCCTCTTTATCACACCCATTTCTGCTTCTGTTATATTAAGTTATCGATTTCAACTCTTACAAATGCCCCCAATAAACTGTCATTATTTTTCTATTATCATCTTAGTTTTTTTTTCTTTTTATTTCATCGCTTTTAATTTGTTAGTTTGTATTCTTACTGCATTCAATACATTGCCTCACCTTCCCATTCTCCTCACCACCATTTCAGCCATCAACTTCATCCCCTCCACCACCACCACCACCACCACCACCACCACCACCACCATCACCATTGCCACCACCACCATTATCACCCCATCTGTCTCTCCTTCACGCTTCGTTAAAAAACTTTCTCCATCTCTCTTTTAACAAATTTCTACTACTACTACTACTACTACTACTACTACTACTACTACTACTACTACTACTACTACTACTACTACTACTACTACTGCTGCTGCTGCTGCAGCTACTGCAGCTACTTCAACCACCACCACTACTCCTAAACTACAGAAAATCACATTACAACAAAAATATTCTACGCACTTTTGCTATTATTGCTGTACCAAATATACCACCACCACCACCACCACCACCACCACCACCACCACCACCACCACCACCACTACTACCACCACCACCACCACCACCACCGCGCCAGGTGTCAGCTAACTAACGAGAGCCAATCATCACTTGCAGGTGGCCGGAAGATGTCGCGTCGATTCACCGCTCGCTTAGCCAAAAAGAAAGAAAAAAGACACGAACCCTAAAAAGAAAGAAAAAAAAGAAATCAACTCTTTTTTTAATATTTTTTTTGTTTTGTTTTTGTTTTTTGTTTTTTACACACACCTCACCGTTTCACCGAGTTTTTTTATTTTCTCTATTTTTTTTTTTTTTTTTTGTTCTAAACGAATGTTGTTTTTTCAATAATGCTATGAAATGAAATATTCAAAAAACAAAAAAAAGCAAAATAAAAAAGAAAACACGGCACTGTGTATATACAAAAATAAGCCTCAATAATGCAGCTTTGAATGACACGAATGACATTTTTTTTCCTTTTTTTTATCTTCTGAGAGTTTTCAGCACTAATAACTAGAGCACTTGTTAATATAAACCTCATTTCGCTCGCCGCTCCCCCCACGCCCCCGCCGCACACACCACCCACTCTAACTAACACAAAAAATTGCATCCGGATTTTTTTTACATGCTTAATTCTGAATGTTTTTTGTAAGAGTTTTCAGCACTAATCAGAGCGACGCACGTTTAATAATGCTCTATTTTATGCCCACTCAAAAGGAATCTAGGTTGCAAAATAATCAGCAAAAGGTACTAATGTTTTCCTGAGTTTTTCTTTCTTTTTCACTTGTTTGGTTTTGGCGGGTGCCGAAAAAAGGCCGTGATTTTGTCGCGAGTTTGTTTGTTCCTTTGTTTGTGTGCGCGCCAGACAGTTTTGCCACAACACCCAACAAGGAAAGACTTGCTTGCTGTTCTTGTTCTTGTTCTCCCGGTTCACCAGCGGCTGCTCTCCCTCACTGCCCGGAGCGTGGTGGTGGCTGGCATTGCTCCTTCTGTTCCTTGAGCTCTGAGCTGTCTCTTTCCCTCACCACCACCACCACCACCACCGCCACCACCACCACCACCATCACCACCACCACCACCATAACTCACCTCATCCATCTCTCACCATCACCACCACCACCACCAACATCCACCGCCACCCCCACCCCACCCCGCCACCACAGCATCCCAGTGGTGCGCCTTCACCCCAGCCTCCCCCGCCTGTCCCCGCCGCCCCCCGCCTGCACGCCCCTCCCCTCGCCGCGCCAGCAGCTGACGGAGGTGTGGTTGCAGGACTACAAGGAGTTCATAGACGCGGAATGCCTGGTGCCGGCCCCGGTGACGGAGGCGCCCTTCCCCATAGAGCTGCGGCCGCTAAAGACCACGGATGGGGGGCGGGGGGGCGGGGGGATGGGCCACGACTTGGCCTCCATGGACTCAACAGACACCTTCGCCTCCTGCCCCACCCACCCCTTCAACTCGGAGGCTGACCTCACCGACGACCCGCCCAACAACAAAGACTCCAACCTCTACGTCAATCCCCTCGACGCTGACGGCTACCAGGCCCCAGGCGCGGGCGCGGGCGCGGGCGCAGGCGCGGGTGCGGCGGCGGAGGCGACGACGGCGGCAGCGGCCTCGCCCCGCACGCCCACGCCGCGCTCCTCGCCGCGCCACCGCCTGCACCGGCCGCAGGGCTACACCACCGACTCCTTCGACGACACGCGCAGCACCGACAACCTGTTGGGCAGCAGCCGCTCCTCCCTGCAGGACTCCCCGCTGCCCAAACACCGCCGCGCGCGCTTCCAGGAGGTACGCCCCTTCCACCTACCATCTTGCCACGCCCATCTCACGCCCACGTCACGCCCACGACACCCAAAACACAGGCAGTCGGCGAGATACACCTTGCTGAAATGACTGTCGCCAGATTCATGCCCAAACAGCTCAACTTGTATTAAGAGTCTGACCTCAGTCTTGCCTTGTACGGTAGCGGCTCTCCTGCCTCACCCGGAGACCCACAATAATAAATACTTGAAAAGTCACTCCTTGAGATTTGTGTGTGAACATAACGCTGCCTGTGGTTCCCTGCTACTGATGATGATAGCGATGATGATAATGATTACGATTATTATTATTATTATTACTACTACCACTACTACTACTTCTACTGCTATTACTCTTATTATTATTATTATTACCATTACCACTACTAATATGATGATGACAGTTGATGGTTATGATGATTATTCTGATGATGATGATCTCACTGACATCCCCTACAACAACAGCGGTTTTCATGAGCGACCCAACAGTAGTGCATGCCTGTGTGTTCTGCATGACCCGTCTTTTGTGTCACCAGTTTAGTTCCTCACCTTGTTGTAACCGTACTTTACGTCACCACACAATTCAGGCCTTTTATTTCAGCACCGAATTTGAGGATACAGTTGTGGAATAGAGGAAGGGAGGGAGGAGGGGGAGGGCGGACGATAGATAAAAATTAAAAGGATAACTCATTAAGTCAAAAAGGAAGAAGGGGCGGGGAGATCAAGCAATGCAAAGTCAATACAGACTCAAAATGGTCACTGAGCGAGCAACTGTAGCCCAATGAAGTTCTGAAGTCTCGATGTGGCAGCTTTACTACTGTTAGTGTGAACTTTCTGCCGCTTCCTGCTAC
>CM035175.1:8401417-8403917 GCA_020233015.1 Callinectes sapidus | reverse complement strand
GAAGATGTAGGAATGACTGAAACGTGAGTGGTGACAGAGTGCGACAGATGACGAGGGATTGGTGTGCGAGTGTCCGGGGGCGTGAGGTGGTCCCCGGCGTGTGCGTGGTGAGTGGTAGAAGTGACGGTTGCCGGGCGTGGGTTGCAGGAGAAGCCGAGACCGTTCAGCCGCCTTCTGGAGTCCGTGGAGAGAGCTCGGGCTGCGCGGGAAAGCTCGGCAGGAGACAAGTGCACCAAGATCAACAGCAGAGGTACGCCCATACACAACCACGCCCACACGCCCACACAGCAGGTGCTTGAAGGGAGGGCGGGGCGGGGCGGGGTGCGGGAGCCAGCATGAGAGTAGTGTGGCGGGCGGGGTAGGGGCCAGGGCAGGGGCGGGGCAGGGCGGGGCGGGGCGGTCGCACGCACCACTTAGAGCCTTCACACCTACGGTTCTCATGCATGATTTTGTTTCTTTATATTACACCGTTTCTGTGGTCTGTTTCATCATAATATCTATTTTTAGTTAGTCTGCAGCTAAAAAGAACACCACAAAACTGTTTCATATCAAGCATACCGTGTCAGCACAGTAGACCCTCTCTATGCGCGGCGCCTCTCGCTCGGCGCACCTACGTCGCGGCTTGCCCTTCCTCACCCGACCCTCGATATACGCGGAGGGGGAATGCGTTCCGCGTACATCGAAATGGAGCGGTGTGTTCAAAGTTCACAAGAAGAAACTCACGTGCCAACACGATCGGCTTCCCAGGATACACATTCGAAACTCGCGGGAGGCGGCAAGCGTATCGCGAGGGTCTACTGTGCGGTGGTGGCGGCGCGGGCGTGAGCGGAAGGTGTGTTGCAGGTCGCAGCGGTAGCAAATCATCGCTAGGCGGAGAATCGCTGGACTCGAGGCGGTCCCTGGGGTCCCCGGAGCGGCGCAAGTCCATCCTGAAGCACCGCGACCCCGAGACGGAACAGCTGCTGCCGGACCTCACCTACGAGCCGTCGCCGCCGCCGCCCTCCCACGACCAGGACAAGCACGGCCGGCCCACGCTCAAGGGAATTGGGCCCCGCGCAGGAGGGAAGCCGCACGCCCTCCCTGTCAAGTTCGTGGGCGTGGACGAGGAGGAGGACAGCAACCGGCCGCGACGCATCCTGCCCCGCTCGCCCATGCCGCGGAGACACCCGCAGCGGGCGCCGCTCGCGGACCTGCTCGCGGACTTCGCGGGGCAGGAAAAGGCGGCGCGCGACGAGGCCACGCCGGAAAATATCTTAAAGGACTCACTCGAGACGAACTTGTTCTCGCTAGCGGAGAGCCTTGACCAGCGTAACGCCAACACGGTGCTGCGCTGCTCCAAGGCGCCATGCTTGTACAACCAGCCTGCCTCCACCTCGCCCATGGCCCTATCGCCTGGCGGGGAGGGCGTGTCGCTGCTCTGCCTGTGCGGCGCGCCCATGACCCGCGTGCCCGCCACCCCCGCCATCATCACGCCCACCTCTGCCACCGCCGCCCGACCCATCAACGAGAACTGCCTCCTCACCGACGACCTCAACAACGGGCCAGCCACACTCGGGGACATCGAAGACTTCCTCTTCGCCGACCACACGCCCACAGAGGAGACCCGCCTGCTGGAGCGCGCCCTCAACCTCCCCCGCAACAACTCCGGCCTCAACAGCTAACCCGTGAGTACCCATCATGCCATGCTACCCATCACCCATCACCCACCACCCACCACACCACTCATCCCTTCCTCACACACACACACACACACACACACACACACACACACACACACACACACACACACACACACCACTCCCTTCAATAAAGGCGTGGACATCCCTTAGGTCAGCATAACAGCGTGCCAACACCCTTAATGCCTTCCCTCCCCTCCACTCCCCTTCCCTTCCCTTCACGATTCTTTCCACACATTTACACGCGTCCTCGGCGGCGCTAACCAAGATTTGTCCAACACGAAGCTAGTAAGTCAGCACAGGATCGACTCCAACACTTCCTTCCCTCCCTCCCTCCCTCCCTTGTTGCCGGAAAGCGTTGACTCTTAATGGGTGTTGTGCTGACGAAGTGCTGCCATTATAGAGACTGGTGTTGTCATCATCATCATCATCATCATCATCAAAACGTTCCGCCTCTCTCACTTTTACCGGAGTCATTAACAATACCCGCAATGTACGATACACACACACACACACACACACACACACACACACACACACACACACACACACACACACACACAAAGAAATAATACGTACATACCTTACGCAGACAATTCCTGCGCAGTATTGACTTCCTTTCCTTTTGTTCTGCAAAGAAAGGAATAATAATGATAATGGTGGTGATGATGATAGCGATGATAATAATAATAATAATAATAATAATAATAATAATAATAATAATAATAATAATAATAATAATAATAATAATAATAATAATAAAGTAATAATAAAAAAGATAATAAATAACAATAATAATGATAATAATAATAATAATAATAATA
>CM035175.1:8356765-8379069 GCA_020233015.1 Callinectes sapidus | reverse complement strand
ACACAACACACACACGCACACACAACACACACACACACACACACACACACACACACACAACACACACACACACACACACACACACACACACACACACACACACACACACACATACACGTCGTCTGTCTATCCCTAAAAACGCATCAAACACAAAAACCCTCATTAAAAAACACAAAAATGAACCCAAAAAAATGATCTTGAGAGGCCTCTTGAGTTAGAAGTGAGGTTTTAGGTGAGGTTAGGTGAAGCAAGGGCGGCAGGGTTGATGCAGCGGTCCATGGCGGCCGTAGCAGCGCCCTTAGTGTCTGGCCGTCAGTACTCGTTCAGGTCCTCGGCGTCAGTTTCAAAATACAAGTCAAAATGAACTCTTCTAATCTGCACCATTGCCATTCCCTTGTTAGAGAGAGAGAGAGAAGCTGGATAATATTAATCCTATTCCTTCATTCCGTAGTGTCTCGATACGATTCTAAGCGATTGTAACTCAAGATGCAAAATAGTGGTATCTGATTCCTTTGACCTTAATTACACTTTGATTTGACTGGTAGTATATAAAGCTGGAGGTTTTTGACCCACACTTAAAGACAAAAATTAAGCCTACATTGAGCTGTTGTAATGGTTCCGGTTATTCGCCACTAAATCAAAGGTTTTTCAAGGATATTTGCAAGAGACAGTGATGCAGTGCCGACGCCGAAGGTCACGGTAGTTTTCTCTAGTGTAAAGTTAATTCTAATACTAATAGTCTCCGTAGCTGCGACGCCAACGTGATAAAATATAAAAAAAGACTTTCAAAAATAAAAACCCTAGAATTTAACAAGCTTTGTGCGCCTATACAAGCCATTCCGCAAGAAAGCCAGCCAGCCAGCCAGCAAGCCAGCCAGCCAGCCAGCTAGCCAACCACCCAGCCAGCCAGCAAGCCAGCAAGCCAGCCAGCCAGCCAGCCAGCCAGTGTCTTGCATTCCGTGTCTGCGAAACTCTGCTAAACTGCACCAGGAAGAATATAATAAACAGGAACCAAGAAAGCGTTCCACAAAAGCTCATTTTATCACATAAGATGGTGAAATTTATATATATATATGTGTGTGTGTGTATGTATATAATGATAGTGACGTTGTTGTTGGTGATTTGTGATGATAATGATGGTGACGACGACGATGATGATGATGATGATGATGATAATAGTGATGCTAAGTGAGACCCAATCCTTACTATATTCATTCCTTCCTCTCCTGTTTCATCTGCGAGGGAGAGGTTGAGGATCAGTTCGCGAGTCATGCGATGGTGTACGTAGAGTGGGAACCTTTCTGTACCTGACAAACTAAACCGCCAGGACTGACCAAGGGAGAATGTCAGCCCTGCATGGAAGTGTGACAGAGGAAGAGGGAAATGGACAGACACCAAGACAGACTGAGAGAGAAAGAGAGAGAGAGAGAGAAGGAAAGATACAAGTGTTGGGAACTACAAAACAAAGTGATGGCTATAGTTTTGCATACTCTTCCCTCTTTGTTGATAAGCACAGTTACGCCTTCTGAACAAGTATAATATATATATAGTTTTATCTGTCGTTTCGTCAAAAAAAATACTACTACTACTACTACACGGATCTGCACAAACACAAAATATAAATATATATATATACTGTATACTGATGGATATGTTACGAAGCAAAATTGATCAAAAAAACTGTGAAGGGAATATAAACTGTGAAGAAAAGTACGTAAGAAAGTCATGAAAACCCGAAGATGTTTGTGTGTGTGTGTGTGTGTGTGTGTGTGTGTGTGTGTGTGTGTGTGTGTGTGTGTGTGTGTGTGTGTAGAGGAAAATAAAGAGTAGAAAATTGGGGAATATGATAAAAAAAAAAAAATAATGTGATATGAATTAAAGTAAATAAATGAATAAAAGTGCTGATTCTAAGCTCAAGTAAATGAATAATGATAACAATAATAATAATAATAATAATAATAATAATAATAATAATAATAATAATAATAATAATAATAATAATAATGGAAAAAAAAAATAGGAGTTTCCGAGAAGTGAGGAAAAGAAAAATACTCCTTTTTTCCCCCCAAAGCACCAACACTTGATGAGATAAGTAGATGAAGCCTTTGAATGAAGCCTTTGAATGAAGCACTCTCTGAAGCATCATTTGACTAACTTGAACCACACCTGCCTCCTACAATGACGCAACGTGTTTGGGTGACCGCCGTGCAAACCTGCTAATCCCTCACCTTGGCATACTGAAGCTTGTTATTCTAATCATTTAATTCCAAAGTATTATCGCCTATGCTGTACTCTTATCTCAACGGAACCATTAAAAAAAGAATAGAATTGATGCAACATTGATTATTCCTGAGTTGACATGAGTTTTGGTTCTCTCACTGTGGTTTTTATCTAAGGTTTGGGAATATCTGAGTTGGTTTGTGTTTCTAAACGCTTCCTCGTCTTGTTTCTCACGTCAACAGGCGCCATTGGAGATTATTTCAAGGTTTTCAGGGTGTTTTCGGGATTCCAGTGAAAGTATAACAAGGATTTCACACCAACCATATGGAAAACACGCATGAAAACCTAATTAATCATTTCTGTAACCTTTGAAGACTAAGTTGTATTCTCAAACGCTCCTCGTCTGTCTAGCCATGACCTGTTATAAAAGGCTGAAGGGAAATTGACTCCGATTTTCAGGGGTGTTTTGATTCAGAGAAAGTTGGAAAGGTTTCTGCGTTATCAATGAAAAAAATACCCATGAAAACCTTGAAAATCATCTCTGTCGCCTTTGAAAACCGTCATGGAGAGAGAGAGAGAGAGAGAGAGAGAGAGAGAGAGAGAGAGAGAGAGAGAGAGAGAGAGAGAGACGTGTAGGAGTATCCGTCTTGTACTGAGAGAGCGAAACGTTTAAGAATATTAGTCGAGAAGCGAGAGATAAAGTAAAATGGCTTCTCTTTCTCTCAAGAGTGACCCGACTTGTTATTGCTGTTTTGTTGTTTATAGAACTTGTTACAATCGTTCTTGTTCCGTGTGTGTGTGTGTGTGTGTGTGTGTGTGTGTGTGTGTGTGTGTGTGTGTGTGTGTGTGTGTGTGTGTGTGTGTGTTCAGTACATCATACATAGATATGTGAGAGAATAAATCTAACACTACTACTACTACTACTACTACTACTACTACTATAGATTATCAAAGATTCTTCACAAAGCTACAAAAAATTCGAAATGATAATGTCTAGCTTTGAGTTTGCTATTTCAAGAATTTATTTGCAGTATATGTTAAGTTCAAAGTTCAGTTTTCCTTCTTTTAGTGATTGTATATAAAAATTGCTATATATAATCGGTAACTGTACTATCTCTCTCTCTCTCTCTCTCTCTCTCTCTCTCTCTCTCTCTCTCTCTCTCTCTCTCTCTCTCTCTCTCATTAGTTTGCTCAATATGAAATTAACAACTTTATTCAACCTAGTTTTCTATTTTTGTAATGTAAACTACTTCTATGCTACGTACACACACACACACACACACACACACACACACACACACACACACACACACACACACACGATAGTGATAGTAGTAATAGTGGTATTCTGTACTTGAAAATCATTTGCTGGTCAAAAACACGCATATATCACTAACAATCTCAAATCTCTTTTTCAAACAACTTATCACTTTCCAATCCAACTTCCTCCTTTCTTGTCGTTTTCCAGCAACCATTTCGAGTTTTTTTTTACATGCAGCAAGTCTCTACATCTCCTAAACCATCTTCCCAGTTCCCACAATACCCTTTTTCAGACATTTACCCTTTAAAGTCCCACTACACAAACTGTTCAAACACCTTTATTAATTTGCATAGGTCCTCTTCATTCCTGGATCGCTTTCACACACCAAAAAACTCAAATTCAGGGCCTCGTATTAACAGATGTTCTTATGTATAGAGAAATAAATATAAGGGAGAGAATTTAATGAGAGAAACACTTTGAAATCCACGATCCACTTGCTAAACTGCTACTACTACTTCTACTACTACTACTACTACTACTACTACAACAACAACTACTACTACTACTACTACTACCACGACAACTACTACAACTACTCCTACTACTCCTCCTCCTCCTCCTCCTCCTCCTCCTCCTCCTCCTCCTACTACTACTACTACTACTACTACTACAACTACTCCTACTACTCCTACTACTCCTACTACTACTACTACTACTACTACTACTACTACTACAAAAATCATTACGTAGAATAATTAACTTTTCTAGTACACACACACACACACACACACACACACACACACACACACACACACACACACACACACACACACACACACCGTCCTAATTTTCTTCCAATCTATCCAGACATAAATTACTTGGAAAAAAGAGAAGAATTTTAATGCATACCTAATGAGCTTTAGTCTCCCCTATAATCCGTATAGAAAATGGAGCGTCAGACTAGGAAAACGTCATGTTGGAGGAGTAGCTCATCTAAAACTTAACACGACCACATTTTTCTCGACACTATCTCTTCGTTCCTGTGTCACCGTGTCCCGTCTGTTCAACCACGTGTCCTTTGCTCAGGTTGGTGTGTCAAATGGAGAGTCCGGGTCCCCGTTTTCTCATCTCAGTCTTAAGGTGTAACTTCAGCTTTTTTCCGTTCATCTGATCACACAATTCCAATCAATAGTAGTTTTTTTATGATGATCAATTTCAGAAAGATCGTATTTGGTCCTGAGATTTGGTTACTTCACGTTACTTTTATCACATTTATATATTGACCTTAACCAAGTATTTTCGTATCCATGTCTTTAAACCACACGGCAGTAATGCAAACGCTAATTGAGAGTAAAGAGAACAAACACTGCTTGGTACGAAGAAAATGGTGATTAGGAACACTGAAAAATATTGATTGGGGAAAAAAGAAAGAAAATGTGATTGGAAATTGAGAGAACGTCAACTGGTAAAGAAGAAAATGTTATATAAATGACTAGGAAAACAAACATTGGTAACAAACAGAAACGAAACAATAATTAAAGCAAAAGGGAACTAAAACTACACATGCTTTAACATTTCCATTCCTACATCCTAGCGTTCCATTAACTAACTCCACTATCCAAGACCCATTAACCTATTCAATACAAAATGTCCACCAATAAACACAAACGAAACAATAAGTAAAACCATTGGAAACTAGAATTATAGACGATTTAACATTCCTATTAATAGAAATACTCTGGCCTTCCATAAACTAACTCGACTACCCAATCGCTATTAACCTAACCAATTCAATATACGAACTCCATCAATCTTTACTAAATGGACGAGTGAAGCCACCCCATTAATCCACCATCCAAGTACTTACCCATCACCCGTGACTCTCCACTAATCAAAACCACGACACTTTAGCCATATCACTAGTACGTATGCCACAGGATAACCCGGCCACTTGCATCCACTCCAAGGACAGCCGGGCACTACCTTCCGTGCGTCTCCGAACCAGATTCTCGAGGTTTCAAACGTTTCGAAGCTTCGTCTCCACTCTGAACAGGCTCTAGTGGGAGTTGCGAGGAAGTAGCGATTTTCAAAGGTGTTTTTTCAGGATTCTAGTGGTGATTATTGAGAAGGATGTCACTAAGGAAGACACATTTACGAAGGTCAATAATCTCCAGGGCCTTTGAAATGATGTGTGGCTTAAGCTCGTATTCAGGAACGCTTTGCTCTCTCACCACGACTATTTTCAATGGCCACAGTGATGATTAACGTGGTATTAAAGACTATTTCCCCTTTTAATAACGTAGAAGTCTTGTTAATCTGTCACTAGAACCGTAAAAGCATCCTTGAAAACCCGTGTAGCTCCGACCAGAGCCTTTTGAAAGTAGCAGAGGTGGTGCGACGCAGGTTTCAAAGTATGATCGTAGCGTTTCAAAAGACAAACACAGAGTGCCATATTTCCCCGCGCCTCTGATCCTTCCCCAGCCTACAAATGCACTGCCTCGTGTAGACCTCTTAGTGTGAGTCCTGCACGCCGTTCTTCAGTGAGGCTTTGGTTTCATTGTAGTAGAGGACATCCCATCGCCTTAGCTTTCACTTCCCGAGTTACCCGACCCTCGTGTGCTGGTCCCCGTGTCAGGCTTCGTGCTCGAGTCAGTACTTTCACTGCACAAGATACCGCTCGTTATTTCGTTGTTATTGTACATTTTACAGTGACGCTGTGCTTTAGGGACGACTTAACTTCTTTTTCTTCCATGACTCCGTGTTCACTGATTGATTCATTACCTGAGACACCACCTGAACCCCAGCGCCCCCCCACTTGGAAGGCCACCACCACCACCACCACCACCACCTGACAACCACCAGTCTCACCTCACGCCCCTCCCACTAGCCCACCACCACCACCACCACTACCACCACACCCCGACCCTCGACCACGGCGGGTGCCCACCACAACCACGTCCAACAAGCAGCTTCAGACAAACAACAGCGTGCATGTAAACAAGCCGGTCGCTGTAAAACGCCCTTTTGTCATGGACACAACCATTTTTTAAACCAAACGCGGCCTTTACTCAGTCTTGATGTACGAGAGTTGACGCTGAAATACTCTCACGTTTCCTTAAACGCAAAGAAGTCACGACAAATGCTTATCTTTTTTTCTCTCTCTCCGATGTGCGCAAAGGCTTTTCTTTTTCTTTACTTTTTTTTTCTTTGGAAGAGACGGTGCATGGCGTGGCGAAGCGGCTTATACCAACAGCCTGGCGCGCTGTCCTGTTATTTATACTCCTACCGTTGGTTCGTCTTTCTAGTCACGTGGCAGGAATTAGTGAAGCTGGCTGATTCATGGCATTATAGCCCAGTCCTGAGTCACCGCGCATGTATCGTCCGCAACTCTTAGTACATGACTTTACATTTGCGGCTGCAGACAGCTAGACAGACAGACCCCTAGACATACAGACAAAACGAGAGGTCACTACTACTACTACTACTACTACTACTACTACTACTACTACTACTACTACTTCTACTACTACTACTACTACTACTACTACTACTACTACTACTACTACTACTTCTACTACTACTAACTAACTAACTTACTAACTTACTAACTAACGCAGTAAACTATGTAAGAATAAGGAGTACTTCACGTTAATCATTGCTATTCATGAGCAACGTCATTATATTACTAAGAAAAGTTACGTACACATCTGTTTCTGGTTTCGACGCTTGTTGTTGTTGTTATTGTTGTTGATTGTGGAGTGCGTAGGGCCGTACGTAAATAAAGAGTAGGATAAACTAATAAAAAAAAATCAAGCTGAGTTCGTGTGTGTGAGTGAGTGAGTGTGTGCGTGTGTGTGCGTGAGGGGTGAGGGTTTATAAGCGCCCCACTACACAGGGCGTGGAATGAATGCACCTGGTGACTCGTTGCATCGTCACTAACCCTGAGCCAGCGACAGGCAGATTAATGATAACTCAATACATAGGGCTAAGTAAGGTTATCTAGTTCAGCGCTTGTCCAGCAAACATGCCTACTGATAGTTACCGATGCTGTGTAGAACTGTGTAGGGCGTGCTGCGGGCGTGTGCTTGTCAAGGGTGGCAGAGGTGAGGCGGCCGGGAGCGGGAACACACACTCGGACTTATTATTGCTTCACTCTTCCGTGACTCTACGTAAACACACGAACAAACTGCACTTGTCACTGGAGCCACTCGGTCAAGGAATACTGGCCTTGATGTTTATAGTTCTGAAATGTCTTGTTCTTTATAGACACTCGAGATTATCAGTTCCTTACTTCAGTCTCGTTCCAGTCAAAGAATTACTGACTTCACGTGGTGTTCATAGTTCTTAAAATATCTTGCACTTCACAACACACACCCACACACCCACACACCCACAAACACACACACAGACTGGGAAGAAATGGCCACTGTTTAGTTTGTCTTGTTCGAATCATAAGTTCATTTTTACTTCCAAAACACACACACACACACACACACACACACAGGAAACCCTTAATGCCGTCAACATAATACATCTTCATTAGAGCATCACTCAGGTTCAGTAGCGGTCATAAGCTATCCCTTGTTTCGTCCTTAAGATGAGTCGTAACCAGATCCTCTCCTCACGACGCACCGTTGTTCAAACCTTCGGGATGGTGCACTGTGGTGACGAAGCAGAACACAACTTATGACCGCTTACCTGTGTGTTCTAATGGACTACCAACACACACACACACACACATAATCTTTGTCTTTCAATTCGCTACTTCCCTTAAGTTCTGGTGGCGGTTTTCAAGTCCCTCAAGAGTGTCTTTTTTCACATTGCTTTACTTTAACAACATTATCACCAGTGGGAAAAAGTCCCATGGGAAACTTGACCAAAGATGTTAATGAGCTGTGAAGAGCTATGATGGGAGACTGAAGCTAGAAATACAAATAGAGTCAAGTAGGAGTGAAGCGATACAGTTCTGCAGTGTTTGCCTCCCCACCTGACATGCCTCACCTTGCAACACAGGGGAGAGCACCGGCCACAAGTCAAGAGAAACGCACATTACCCACACTCGTAACTCCAAATGTCATCCCGTCTATAGTTCGCCTATCGCAAGTTTCTCGTTAATTGAGGAGTTCTCGGCACTTCCTACCACTGGATTGTCTTAAGAATATCACCGCGTTAGTTGGTATTCTGATTCCGAAACTGCGAATTTTTTAGGATGACCGCGTGAGTTTGGAATAAGAGCGCGAGGGTAAGATAAAGAATGCATTAAAAAGTGTGTAAATGAGTTGGGAGTCATTAATGAGTATCATCTGCCAGGTAAGCTACACCTGGCCACACCTGTACTGCATGTATGGGCAGGTGTAGCCTCAGGTGTAAGGTTACCTGTCAGCAGCTCACCTGATTAAGGGCAACATGAACCAGGGCATCACGAAGCAGGTACTCACACACACCTGCGAATACAATGCACGTGTAACAGCTAACATGTGGTATATACACATTTATGTAGTCAATGTTTGAATATATGATTGTGTATGTATGAAAGTGTGCAGATACATACATGCACACACCTGTACCTGTGTGTGTGTGTGTGTGTGTGTGTGTGCGTGTGTGTGTGCCACACACATACTGCAGTGGTGGTGTGTGAAGGCAACACAAGGGGCACCTGTTCTTGGCACATCACTGTACATGTGTCTTGGAAAACAGTTATGCATAGGAAGTGTCTGATTATAACCAAGAATCATGTAATAAATCACAAATAATGACACTTATGAGATACTTTCCAAGCTATAAAATGTACTAACGATGCACAAAATTATATCTTAATGTAATATTCATTGCGGTCAAATTGAAAATAGAAATCAAATCAAAATAAAACGACTCACTTCAAAATTCCGCATTTTTACTTGTGAAGGAGAAATGATTAAATATAAAGATAAAAACATCGGATTGTTCAAGGTTAAGATTGGAAGATGATGCTATACAACAAGTGCCCTGTGTGTGTGTGTGTGTGTGTGTGTGTGTGTGTGTGTAACCTGTGGCCGTCAAAAGCTCCGAGACCCGAACTGCTCAAGTGTGAGTGGCGGCGCGGTGGTGGTGGTGCCGGGCCGGCCAGCCAGCAGGTGGTGGGGCGGGCGGGGCAGCACTGTTCTCAGCCGCACCCTCTGTACGCTCTTGATAAGCCACACTCACCCATGGATTATGTATATGACCCCAGAGGACATGGATGAACCAATGAATAATCATGTATAAGACACAGTAATGATTTTTATATACCTGGAATATAATTTTGCAGTTTTTACCTCACAGAGATGTATAAAAACAGGTTGTGTGCATAATGTTTGTGTTCACAGTTTCATGTTATATATTAAACATGTTTTAATACTATTGTGACAATCAGTTGACCACATGCAGAGGTTGTGGGTATTAGAAATGTCACAATGAGCTCCTCTAATATTTTGAAATAGCGTATAATTTTTACAACACCTATTGCTATGCCACTTTGGATATTGTAAGCTTCAATTGCCAATCAATTTTTAACCTAACTGAATTTATAAATATGAAGGAATCAACTCCGAATTACTGTTCTATTCAGTATGAAACTTTACCCATGCGATTTACCATGTATATTAAACAGTATGAGTCGCTAATGCAGTTCCTCTTTTATACCTTACCTTGCATTGTTTGGCCTGAAGACCCACACTGCCACCCAGCCACCGCCCACCACCCAGGACACTCCACCTCCTCCACTCCCTTACCTATTAATGTGGCCTCTGTCTCCTAACACAAGGCAATGCAGGACAAGTCACTTCACTCATCTTCTATACTTTATTTCACAACCATACACTCAATAAATACCTCCTCTCATACAGTACTTATCACTAATACAACATAGATACATGGCTACATCTACTTCCTCTACAGCATATTAACAATCAACAACTACAAACTACACATATGCCACCTGTTAATGCTACACAATGCATCTATGCCCAACTACCAATGTTAGTTTGTTCACCTGAGGAAGAAGTACAAATACTGGCAAGAACTTTCACCTGAAGTCCATCGCTGAGGAATGGATGGATCTTGAAGCTAAATGAATGGTAGAGGTCTGTTGCATTAGTTAGACATTGGCAAAATAAAGAATACTTCAATGAAAAAGACTGGTTATATTGACAAAGTAAAAGGCTTCAATGGAAAAACTTGTGGGATTTTCTGTCAGAATAAATAAAGCTTCAATGAAAAAAAAGACTAATAGATTACATTATTATCAAAACAAAGAGGCTTCTATACAAATACTGGTGGAATTTACCATCATAACAAAACATACTTCAATAAAAGATATGGGAATAAAACACTACAAGACAATAAATAAAAACTCAATGTGCTACTACAAATGACTCTTGGTTTACAATATAGAGACTTCCAACCATCATGTAAATAAAGATTCTACTCTAAAACCACAAATATTTAGTTACGAAAGTGGTTTTGAATATTAGAATAGTTAAACTGCATCAATTTGACCTGAAATCTATTTATATATATGGTAAGTGACCAACACTAACCCCCAATCCTTGTCTATCATTCAACTTTAAATCAACGAGCTAAAACAATAGTCATGCTAGATAAAATCCATTAAAAGGTTGCCCATTGTCACCTGTATTCACAAAACACCTCTATATGTTCAGCAGCAGAAGGCCAGCCCTCTCCACCACTGCCTCCCTCACCACCTCTTCTTCTGAGGCAACACAACGTTCACCGGCTCACCCTCACCCAACACCAGACAGGCATTCCTCCCACAGGTTCCCAAGACTGGGGTACTCAACCAGCAAGTACCACACAACACACGCATCAAACAAAGGAACAGGAGTCAAATGCAGATCAATAAATATTAACCTAAGAGGAAGGCAATATCTAGAAAGTGTTTCACCTTGATTAAGAGAAAGAAGCTTAGTATGTTTCAGTTCACAACAGTACGAAGGAAAGAGATAAGAACATCAGGATTTCAAGGAAGTTGCAGGAAACCATAAGACTGACTGTTTCTATTGTTAATACTGTAGAAATCTTGTTATTCTTTTACCACAACCATAAAAACACTCTAAAAAAACATCACTTCACTACAACTATTTTCAAACTCCATTTTAGGTTAGGATACATTAGGTTAGGTTAAGTAGAATAGGTTCAGTTAATCAGATTTTAGGTGTCCAGTCATTTAAGAGATTTAGAAATATTAGATGAATTTATGGAAGATGAATATTTAGGTGGAAATAGGTAAATATGCTTCATACAGGAACTGACACATGTGGGCCTGATGGATTCTTGCAGCTTCCCTTACTTTGATGTGTTGTTATATATCTACTCTTATGTAGCAGTTTTGGAGTATAGGAGTCAGGAAATCCATACATATTGGATCCAAGAGTATTTTTGCCCACCTAATACTTCGTATCATTCTTAATCATGGTGACACTCTCTACATATTACTTTTATATACTAATTGTACTCCCAAAGAATCAAGGAAAACTTTGCAGGAAAACAAGGCTTAAAATCTAATACATACATAATACTGTTAATCACCAAAACCTCATTAGGTAGCAAATATCAAGACCAAAAATGTCTAATACCATAAATATCTACGTATAATACTGAGCTACAGGATAACTATTTCAATCCTGTATGGGAACTGGCAAATTACTGGTCTACTTTCTTTTTTCATTTTTTGGTACACTTGGTCAGTTTTCCCCTTTTACATAAACAAGTCCACAACACTATCATCACTACCACACTGCACTGGTCTGTTCCTCTGCCTCTCCACTGGTTAGGTAAGAGTCAGTAATCCAGCAATGCATCACACTTCCTTCCACTGTGTACACCTTTCCCTCAGTCCTGCATCATATCCAATGAGTCCTTAACCCCTTCAGTACAATGACGTATTTCTATCATAGGTTTTGGATAATTATTAAGTGATTTTATTGATACATTAGGAAGGGTCTATGGAGGTGAAAAAATTAATGGCCAGTCTTAATCCCCTTCCAAGTTTTTTAAGTTGTATAGAAACACCAACTATAGAGGTGAACTGATGTGAAAATGCATCTTGGTACTGAAGAGGTCAATCCTTTCACTGCAATACAAAAGTTAACACAACCAGAATAAAAAATAAGTCATGAAAAGAATAGATGTTACTTATTCTCTGTCTGACTTTTGGCAACTCTTTTGAACTGTAAGGGAACTGGCAAATTGGTAGGTTTTTTTTTATTTTCATTGAATTTTTTGCCCTAGACCAGCTTCCCTCTCTTACATAAAAATAGGTATTCAGTTCAAAGATTCTATTTGGCTACGGAACATTTAAAGATGTCTCAGAGTGATAAGTAATAAATGAAAGGTGAACCAAATAGCAGGTAAAGACTTAACAGATCAAGGGAGGAGTGTGGTCCAGCTTTGAAGTAACGGCAATGAATTCTGACCAATGCCCACTCAAGTCTTCATCACCCTGGCAAATAGACAATATATTAGGTGAACTGAACACAATTGCTAGTTATGTAATGTAGCCAATCTATTTCCCACTCAAAGGAGCTGCCGTGGTACAGTGGAACCTTGTGTGCTTTGGGGCCAAGTGGTCTTCAAGTGCATGGGTTTGAATCCTGGCCATGGTCTGAGGATTGGTAGGGCTTCCACTCTGGGTAATGGTTCCCAAACAGGTGGACTTTCAGATAGGAGGTTTCCATTAGGGAGTCTCCTTTAGCTTGTAAATTTCCATAAAAAGCCCAAATTGCATGAATAAAGAAAGAAAAGAGGTGTTTCTCTGAGGCTCAAAAAGTGGGTATGTTCCTTTCATGGACAGAATTGCAGTTACATAACCTTTTCTCAGCCAAAATGAAATAAAATCTCAAATTCTTACTATGTCTGCTTCAAAGGTTCATGAAAAACACTGAATACAAAACCAAAAAACTAAAAAACATGGAATTACTCTTATACTGTTCATCCCCAAAACACTTCTGAACCACAAAAAAGAGTTATACCTGATATTTTTTTCTTGTAAGAGAGGGAAAACTGGTAAAGAGAAAAAAAATCAAATAAAAACCCCATTAATTTGCTAGTCCCCTTAAAGCTTTATAGAATTACCAAATCTACTTTAAAAACTGAGGGAAAACAGCACAGTGGAAGTGAGAGAAGATGCTTAACAGAGTACAAACCAACCACGTACCCTTCACTGCACCATAACAGTACACAATACCCACTGCACCACACCAGCCATTACAGGGGCAGCCTCACTCACTGGTTCACTCCCGCCTTCCCTGCCTTGGTCTCAGCGTCACACTCAGCAAAGGTCTGGCTGCAGTTTTCTCCTCTCAGTCCAGCCTTCACAGCATCCTCACCTCCACCCAGAAAATTGGAGCTGAAATGAATCAATGGCTTTTCATCATACTACTTCATTCAAGCTGAAATAAATTGATAGGTTTACGTAACACTACTTCATACTTACAGGATAGGCAGCTGTGTTTATTCTATCATTATTGATGTTATTTTGAAAGTTTATAGCTTTTTATGTACTGCTTCAGGCAAAAGGAGACGTTACATATGTTTCTTCAGTTGTTATTGAAGATATTTTCTCTATAGCTTGTGGCTTTAGTTACATCATAGATGAAATATAAGGCAGGTGAGTTTAAAATGGTTGGATAAGCTTCTCCATAAAGAAAAAAATATTCCTTACAGCTGTACATGATATCTAATATCTGAATCAAAATAAACCTTGAAAATAAATAAATTAATTAATTAATTAAACAGGAAAACACATTCCACTGAGATTACTGAAATCAATAAAAGATAAAACACAACAAATGGGAAAACAATATAAAAATCACCACAAGTACCATGAAAACATTAAAACCTGAAAGAAACAATAATCTAAAAAAGAAGGAAACACACATCCCATTGAGATTGCTGACATCAATGAAAGATAAAACACGACAATGTAAGATTCAATATAAAACAACAGGGAAAACAATATAAAAGTCACTACAATTGTACCATGAAAAAAATGCAAAAACAAAGACAGTCACCCACAAGCAACACAACACACCTGAACATGTGAAGAGCAACTCGAGGGAGGAGAGACAGCTGGTTGGCATGAGAGGTGAGGCGACACAACACTCTCTGAAGACAGTGTGGGCTGGAGCCTCCCAGACCCCGGGACAGCTCCAGGAGGGCCGGGGCTGCCTCCTGCGTGGCCATCTGCTGGGCCACGTCACCTCCACCGAGAAGAGAGATGGCCTGAAGAGAGATGTGGTAATTAGTAACACTTGACACATCTTTTTTTCATACAATATGGGCTTTATATGGGAATCTATGGAGTAAAGGAGACCATGTAATTGAGATCTCCTATCTGAAAGCCCACCCATTTGGGAACCATTACCCCGAGTGGATGCCCAATCTCCCCTTGAACTGTCACCAGGAGAGACTGGGCATCCACAAATGATAGGACTTTCAGATGTATCTCCATTAGGCAGTGTCCTTTAGCCCATGAATTCCCATAAAATCTGCATATAAGATTAGTTTCTTCATCATTCAAAGCACCTCACCACACTGCCTCCTCCTCACCTTGGCTGCAAAGCTCCCCACACCAGCCACTGCTTCCTTGTTCCTGCCGCCCAGCTCACCATACCAAGCGTTCATTGAGGAGGGGCTGTGACGACGCTCCCTCGCACCTCGCCTCTCATCTGTCTCCTCTGTCGCCACTTTGTCATCACTGTCCTGTTGAGTAAGTTAAACAGTCAGGTGTGAGCAGGACAAAGCCAAAACCTAGATTAGCCTCTTCAGTACTGGGATGCATTTTCCTACATATTCTGCTTATTATGTGTCAATTTTATACAGATTCAGAAACTCATGTGGGGATTAAAATAGTACAGACACTGACCCTTAATTTTCTGATCTCCATGAACCTTTCTAATGTCACTAAAATAATTTAATCTCACCCAAAACTTATCATAAAAATGTGTCTCAGCACTGAAGGGTTAAAATGAGTCAATTGTTAAGTATGTAATGTCATGTTCTGTGTGTATATCCCAAATGTCAATAAAATCATCTAATAACATCCAACACTTATGATAAAAATGTATCTCAGTACTGAAGGTGTTAAAATGAGTTAGTTATTAAGTGCATAATGGAGATGCTTAATGTCAATAAAATAATCTAATCACACTCAAAACTTATAATAAAAATGCCTCAGTACTGAAGGAGTTCAAATGAGTCAGTTGTTAAGTACATAATGACATGTTCTGTATGGAGCTTACTTTGGAGAAGGCCCGGCCCTCATCCACCGGCCACAGGTTGAGAGGGGAGTACTCCTTCAGAACCTCAGTCATAAGAGCCACAAATGACTGTAGGGAAGGATTCGGGATAGACTCTGACAATGCCTTCCCTTCCGCTAATTCCTCATAGTCTGTGTCCTGCAAGATTGAACACCACACTTCATTAGAGGGAAAGGATACAAAAAAGGAGTGAGGAAAGATGTGATAGAATACAGTCTTCCTACAGCACTCCAGGGAAATTCATTGGCAGTTGTATGTGCAATCAAGGAACATTCATGGCTTAATAATAATAATAATGATGTTGATTGTTAAAATGTGCAATAAATGTTACATGAGAAGAATTACATGCAAAAGAAATAACAATATGATAATGAGGACTGGATACCTATATGTGGCCTGTTATACTCTCAAAAAAAAAAAAAAAAACTTTCATATTGGATGTTTAAGGGAAAGTCGTCCTACCTGCACAGCTCGTCGGACTCTAGAAGGACTTGGGTCTTGCAGGAAGCTCATAATGGAGGAAATCATCTTTACTCGGGAAGTGATGAAGCTTGCAATCCCCATAGGCTCCTTGTCCAACCCCAGCCGGTCAATCATTTGCTGAAAAAGGTTATTGAGAGGACACATTTCAATTTCATTCTCTATTTGCTGACTGTGCAAACTTCTGTGATGAGAATTTAGAGGTGTTGAGATGTCTTGGGGATGAAATTAACCCCTTCATTACTAGGACACATTTTTACAAGTTTGGGATGCAATTCGATGATTTTATTGATAATAGGAAGGGTCTAAGGAAGCCAAGATTAATGGTCAGAGTCTGTACTATTTTAATCCCTACATGAGTTACTGAGGCTGTGTAAATATACAAATAATAAGCAAAATAAATATGAAAATGCATTGTAATACTGAAGGGGTTAAAAGTGAGTAGAAGATGTAGATATAAAGAACCATCATTTAATATATTTGTGTGGAAAGTGCTGTAGATTTAATGCAAATTTTAGAGGACAAAACAAAATGATCAATATTATGAGATATATACTAATAACAATAAACCATCTCCATCAACTCCAATGATCTAAAAAATGCAACAGGTGAGGAAATTACATCAATAATTGCCATCATTCATTTCTTTCTATGATAAACTCTGGAACTCTCAACCTGCTTCTGTATTATCAACTTCCTATGACTTGACTATTTAGGAAGAAGGTTTCAAGACATTTATTCCTATATTTCAACTAATTCTTTTGGATCTATAAGGGGACAGGCAAATTAGTGAGCTTCTATTTAATCATCTTAGTTACCCTTGGCCAGCTTTCCCCTCTTACATAAAAAGCATTACTTCTCACCCTCTTCTGCATTCCAAGGGCTTGAGGGAGTCTGATGAAGAAGTCCTCCAGGAAGGAGAAGGCTCTTGGTTCATTGTTGTGTTCCTCTGCCCAGTCCATACTGTCCCCTCCTGCCACTGGCTCATCCTCAAGATAGGAGGTGATGTAGTGCCCCTCTTCATCCTCCTTGTGCTCCTCCATCACGCGACCTTCAAGATTGAGTGCAGGGGCTGACCGTCGCCTCCTGCCGCTGTTGTCCTGCAAGACATTCTGTAGGGAAGGGAAGGAGTCAGAAGGGACCATATAGTCATGTCTTAATTCCCTTCCCTATGACTTGATACATTTCCAGAGAAAGGTTTCAAGATAGCTACTGAACCTCCAAATTTCTATGATCCATTTGTGCTGTTCCCTTTAGAGTCTGGTATGATCACCTCTTCGTTAAATTAACTTAATTCCCAGATGTGTCCCATGGATCCTGAGTTATCTTTATCGCTGCTTAGGGTAGCTACACGTCCAGGCTTTTCTTGTAGGTATGGCAGCGACCTATGGGCTCGCCCCTGACTTACACCACATAGTCCCCTCCACACACACACACACACACACACACAGTGATTATGGGCATGAATGACTAGCGTAGTAGACCGGTATAGAGAGAGAGAGGGGGGGGGGAATGGATATGAAGCAGAAATACCTAAGGTAAAGACAGGGGGCAGCTGGCACATGGGAAATGGGTGATGAAGCAGAAGAGACTGGTCACACACACACACACACACACACACACACCGTACCTGGATCAAGTTGAGGAAATAGAGGAAGCCGAGTAGCGCTAGGGCTGAGAGTGCCGGCGAGGAGTCAGCAGTGCTGTGAGACGCTGCAGTGCCTGTGCCGTGCCATGAGGGTCTGTGGGGCAGGACTAGGTTAGACTGACGAGAGAGAGAGAGAGAGAGAGAGAGAGAGAGAGAGAGAGAGAGAGAGAGAGAGAGAGAATGATTTGAGTGGTGATCTGAGACAAGTCATCCCACACCGAAAGAAAAATAATAACGTGTAGACCAAGGATTCTCTTATAATATCCTTGGTGTAGGCTATGAGCCCACCAAGCTCAGTCTATTTAGGAGGTTTGTGTCTCTAACATATTTCAACAGCGCATAAGAGTCTTACTAATACAGAAACAAAAGAACTTCACACCAGAGAACAGTTAGTACACTCACACATAGGCGTCGTGTGCGTAGTCTGAAGAAGCCTGTTGATAAGAGCCGTAGTAACCTGCAGAGTTGGGGAGGTACTGCTGGCTGGTTCCGCTGTAGTAATCCGGAGACACCTGCTGAACCTGCTGAGCCTGGCCATTGGTTGCTTGCTGAGTGTGCTGCTGGTTGCTGGCCGTACCGTATCCATTGATGCTGTGTCTGTGTAAGGCAATGGCCTTACGTTATTGTTGTCTGAAACACTTGTACGTTCCACCCTCACTGTACCTTCAATGGGATTTTAATAAGGTTGCGTGGGCTCTCAAGTATTGATGGAGTTTTAAAGACAGACTAACATGAGTTCTACATTATGAACAGGAGTCACTCTAGAGAATTTGGCTAATAATACTTTTGTCTTTAGATGTACTGAAGGGAGAGCAAAGCGTTTCTGAACACAGGGTGATACTTTGGTATACAGTCTATCGCTCCTGAAGTTACTTTGGTATGGGATCTACGCTTTATATTCTGACCGAAAAAAATATAAATTTCTTCCTTTTTGCTCTCAAGAGACTGGGGAAACACTGGTCTTGGGTTTGAGAGAATGTCTGGTCAGAGCCTAAAGATTAAGTGGAATGTTGTTGTTTCATAACTATTAGTGTTCGTTATTATTATTATTATTATTATTATTATTATTATTATTATTATTATTATTATTATTATTATTATTATTATCATTACTACTACTACTACTACTACTACTACTACTACTACTACTACTACTACTACTACTATCTAGAATAAATATATGTATATGTAGAATGTTTTTATCTAAACCAAGATAAATAAATGAAACAATTACGTCACATACCAAAGCATCATCCTAAATTGTATGAAAATGATAAATTAATTATGAAACCCATTAATAACCATTAGATTTCTCCAGATTTTATGAGAAAAAAATAGTTAGTCTCTTATTTACCATCAATGATATTTATTACTAGTATTTTCAGGGGTGGAAATTTACGAAGCTTTATTTATTTAGCTATTTATCTATTTCATCTATCTATCTATCTATCTATCTATTCATTTATTCATTTCTAACTAAGTACATAAGAACACAGGAAAATAAGGGAAGCTGCAAGAGACCGTTAGACCTATTCGTGGCAGTCCCTATGTGAACACCTCTGCCTATTTCCACCCATCATCCTCATCCATAAACTTGTCCAGTCTTCTTTTAAAAACTATCCATTCATCTATTTGTTCTTCTTTTATGCTTTTATCTCTCAATTTATTTTATTTATTCATTTATTTTTTTTAATGGGTGTGTATTGCATGCCTTAGTTCACCTCCAGTAGTGAAATGAAAGGATCACCTACCCATTCCTGCTGGCGTAGTTAATGGTGCTGGCCTGACCCTGGGTGTTGTAACCATTGCTGTTGGCGTAGTTAAGGGTGCTGGCTTGACCCTGGGTGTTGTAACCGTTGGTGTTGGCGTAGTTAAGAGTGCTGGCCTGACCCTGGGTGTTGTAACCGTTGTTGTTGGGGTAGGTAAGGGTGCTGGTCTGACCCTGGGTGCTGTAACCGTTGGTGTTGGCGTTCCTGAGGGCGCTAACACCTATACTGTTTCCCGCGCCATTGAAGAACTGCCGCCCTAAAGAAACCAGAAGATAATTCAATGTAATACAGGGTTACCGTATGTACAGATTTTCACACACACACACACACACACACACACACACTATAGATTGAAAATGATAGGAGAGAGGGAGAGAGAGGGGGAAGGAGTTCACTGGGTGGCAGTTGCTTGAATATCATTTGAGGTGCCAGTCTTTGCTTTTATCCCCTTCAGTACTGGGATGCATCTTTATATTTACATATTCTGATTATCATTTGTCGATTTTATACAACTGCAGAAACTCATGTGAGGATTAAAATAGTACAGACCCTGGCCATTAATTTTCTGACCTCCATAGACCCCTCCTAATGTCAATAAAATCGTCTATTCATATGCAAAACTCGTGGTGTAGCCTTGTGACTTTATTGCTGCAAAGATTAGTTTTTTTTATTAATTAACATGTTTTCCAAAACCATACCAGGTGTTAGTAAAGGTATTTTGATAATTCCTATGTGGCAACTCTGGTGTAGTAAAGTAATAGCGTAATGTCCATATTTTTTCGCATTCTTTCCTTATTTTCTTGTTCTTCTCTTGTTTTCCTTTTCCTCCCTTGCTTTTATTATGTTTTCTCTTATTTTCTCATGTCAGTGTTCTTTTTTTCTTGTGAAACCTACAAAACCATTCTCATTGACCATTATGTTTATCTAAGTAAGAAAAGTTATTAAAAGAAGTGGAAGTAAAAAGAACAGCAATGAAATATAAAACTCCTGTCTTTTTCCTGGTAATTCTAGTGTTTTTTAGGGCGTTCAGATTTAACAAGCTACAGTTGGGTGGTTAGTTAGCACAGGAGTAAGTATATAAGAGGTTGGCGGTACATGCAGGTCACTCACTACACGCATCCCTTCACCACGAGGAGGTCGGCGCGTGAGTGTCGTGGTATTAATGATGTTTCTTACCTTGATTACTTGGCGCTGCATCTGCTCCACCCATCACCACCACCACCACCGCCACCACCACCACCACCGTTGTAGCCTGCCACACCCACATCCTATAAAGATAATGAAAATGGTCAATGAACACACTATACAATGAGAAAATGGGGGAAAAAATCGTAACTCTGTACAATTCAAAAGATACTAAAGTCTATTCTTCATTATTCTGTGGAAATAATTAAAATTTTCTGGTACATTTTCTTGCTTCTAGTTACAACAGATACAAGTGAAAGTTGTTAATTAAGGTATTCAATAGTGTTTGACACATTCCATTATAAGTTATTGGGGTTATCAAGAGTGTTTTCAGGCTTCCAGTCATAGTTTGACATATTCCATAGTAATTTATTGGGGTTATCAAGAGTGTTTTCAGAATTCCATTGATAGTTTAGCATATTCCATAGTAAGTTATAGGGGTATTCATGAAGAACAATAGTCTAACAGATTTGAATGAAAATTGTAGTTTTCAAAGATATTTTAACCCCTCCATTACCATGACGTGTTCCCATATTTATTTTTATCAACATTTGGTGATATTAGATAGTTTTAGAAACTTTTGTAGGAATTAAAATAGTGAGGACTCTGGCCAATTAATCTTTTGACCTCCATAGACCCTTCTTAATGTAAATAAAGTAATCTAATCATACCAAAAATTCATGGCGAGAATTCATCCCAGTACTGATCAGGTTGAAAGACACTAACATTTTAATTAGAATCATATCTAAAAAACTGAAAACATTCGAATGGAAGCTATCTATATCACCAAGAGTGTTTTTGTGGTTTTAGTGATAGTTCAAGAAGGCATCTGCAATAAGAAAACATCAATAGGAACCCAGCTAATCATCTCGGTGTCCTTTGAAAACAGTAATAATGAGAGCAAGTAGAAAGTGACTTGAAATATGACCCTTTGTCCTGTCAACACAGCCATAGACAGACGACAATGAAAGGAGAACAGAGAAAGTATGATACTCAGACACACACACACACACACACACACACACACACACACACACACACACACACACACACACACACGGCAGACACACACACACGGCAGACACACAGTAACTCCTGCTATATAAGTCAGCAAGGGAGGGGGGGGCAGGGGGGCGCCCGCCCTATGACGTCACAGCTGATGACGTCACAGCTGATGACGTCACAGCTCAATATTTACGTAGCGCAAACCATTTTGAAAATGACCCCTCGATAAAACGCTGACAGATCAATCTATTGCATCTGTTTCGACGCGATAAATAGGATAACTAATTCCCAAAGTACAAACACACTCCTAACAACAAAAATTCTGAAGAAATTCTACGGGAAAAAACGGTTTTTTAAAAATATGACACTTTTGAACAGTCGTTAAATACCCACTAACTGTCAATTCAACGGAACCAAAACACATTTCAAGACAATCGATC
>CM035175.1:8310622-8325622 GCA_020233015.1 Callinectes sapidus | reverse complement strand
TTTCCTTCTCTCACTTTTCCTCTTTTTTTTTTTTCTTTTTTTTTTTTTTACATGTTTAATTCGTGTCTATTGTCATATTGTCTCTTCCTCTTCCCTTTCCTCCTCTTCCTCCTCCTCCTCCTCCTCCTCCTAGTTTTCTCAGATTTGTGTGTACTTATGTCATTTTTGTAACTTTTGACATCTTTTTCCCCCCTCTATTTCCTCCTGCTCCTTCTCTTTCTCCTCTTCCTCTTCTTTTTTCTCCTCCTCCTCTTCTTCTCTTTTTCCTCCTCTTCCTCATCCTACCTATATTTTCTATACCACCGTATTTGTGTCTTCATTTATTGCACCTACTTCCTCTTCCTTTCTTCCTCTTCCCCTTTCAGACCATATTTAACTCATGTTCTTCTCCTCCTTCCTCATTCTCCTCCTCCTCCTCCTCCTCCCTTTATATTTCGTTATACTTCTTGTTATACCTTCATTTATTGCACTTACTTTTCTTCTTCCTTTCTTCCTCTTCCTCTCCTTGACCATTTTTAATTCTTCTTCCTTCTTCTCCTCCTCCTCCTTATATATTTTCTGTCTCGGTAACTATGTATTTATTTATTCCATCTACTTCCTCTTCTTCTATTCCTCCTCTTCCTCACCCTGAGTATTTTTAAGTCATTTCTTCTTCCTCCTCCTCCTCCTCCTCTTTTTCCTCCTTCTTCTTGCATATTTTCTGTGTCAGTAACTATGTTTTTATTTATTGGACCGAGATCCTCTTCTTCCTTTCTTCCTCTTACTCTCTCTGAATATTTTTAAGTCATGTCTTCTTTCTCCTTCCTTCTTCCCTTCTTCCTCCTCATTACATTTCTTCTGTCTCAGTAACTTTCTTATTTATTTATCGCACCTTGTTCCTCTTCTTCCTTTCTTCCTCTTCCTCTCCCTGAATGTTTTTAAGTCATGTCTTCTTCCTCCTCCCTTCTTCCTCCTCCTCCTCCTCCTCCTGCAGCGGTCACAGTTACGGTACTCGCCCTAAGAGTTGGCTCGTCACTGTCAGCTGATGAAGAGTAAACAAACCCACATGGTCAGGGCGGCGCCTCGAGACACGCCTATCAACATCTTATAATTAGTGTTACTTCTAATGCTATACTTCACTGAGGCTTCCGGGTTGAGGGTCTTAGTCTTGCTGGTAGTTGGTCTGGTTCTTGGTTAAGTTTGTTGGTATTATTTATTTTTCGTATTTTTACAGTTTTTTTTAGTTTAAGTTTTTTAGTTTTGAGTTTAATCATCTTTCTTGCGTTATTTTATTCTATTTTACTTATTTTTCTTTCTTAACAGAGTTTTCACAGTATTTTTTCTTTAGTTATTGTTTTCTCTTGTTATCTAAGTATCCACTCATTTCCTCAACTAAATTGCTTTAAAACTGCTCTAATGACAACTTTTTCACGTTCTCAAGCTCGAATTTACAATCTTTTACCAACAGAATCCATCAGGAAAACTCTTATTCACACTACTTTTCTCTGAACTTAACCCAGTTTTTTTTTTTAGTTTTTCTTAAGCTTATCTATTTATCTTTACTTCCCCAGATGGACGCAATGCTGAGAGAGGCGCAGGACCCGGGACTTCCCAGAGCAATCATACAGAAGCTGCAGCGAGCCACGGGTGACGATACCGCGTGTGTGCAGCTGCTGGTGTGCAAGATGTCCCCTGTAGTGTGGGGCCTCCAGCGATCCGTGGCGGTATCTCAGGCGAGGAGCAGAGACCCTGACACGCCTTCATTGGGTCTTATGCAGGTAAGGAGTGTTACTGCTGACTTGATGAAGAGTAGATAGATACACTGACTGACTCACTCACTCACTCACTGATTAATTGACTGACAGATATTTATAAAAGAAAGTAAGATCAGCGACGAGTTTATTTTAGTAATGAATGCATGTAGGACTTGTTAGTGATTTGATAGGTAGATAGATAGATAGATAGATAGATAGATAGATAGGTTGGGAGATAGACAACTATACACATAGACAGACAGACAGACGAACAGGTAGACGTGCAAATATATATTTAAAAATGTTGATAGATTAACATAAGAAATATGGTTAGATATGCATCACAAAGATACACATACATGGATTTGTAATATATATACATATACATATATATATATACATATTTGCCGATTTCATACAGCTTCGGAAACTCATGTGGGGATTGAGATAGTACAGACTCTGGCCATCAATCTTCTGACCTCCACAAACCCTTCCTAACGTCAATAAAATCGTCAAATCAGACCCAAAACTCATGGTAGAAATGTGTCTGAGTAGTGAAGGTGTCAATACTTCCCCACGTTAATCCCCCTTCAACGGCTGTACGAAATAATTAACTCTGTGCCTCTCCTTCCCTGCCCTCACCAGACCCTGTACGAAGCCCTGCCGCCCCTCAACACCTTCGTCAACTTCTCAGAGTCCTGCGAGCATCAGTTCCCAAAGTGTCCTCTTATCGACCTCTCCCATCTCGGCCTCGGTCTCTGAATCTCCGAAGTTGATTCTGAAACACCCTTGCTCCTCACCTCCGCTACTTTCCAAAGCTCTGGTTGAAATAGCAAAATTTTCCAATGGTGTTTGTATAGGTCTTGTGAGAAATTAATGGGATTTTTTACATAAATAACACGAGAAATGGTCTTGAGAACCGACTAGTCATCTCCGTAGCCTTGGAAGATTGTGTTGTTGAAGTGGCACGAGTTATTATGAGTGTCTTTATAGTTGTAGTGAGAAATTCACGAGATTTTTACGTTATTGATAGGAGAAATACTCTTGAGAACCCGGCAGCCCGTCATCTCTGTGGCCTTGGAAACTGTTATGGGAGTAGCATGAGTTAATTTAGGTGTCTGTACAGTTCTAATGACAAATTAATGAGATTTTTACGTTATCAATCAGAAAAACACTCTTGAGAACCTCGCCAGTCATTTCTGTGGCCTTAGAAATTGTGTCATGGGAGTAGCAATAGTTAATTTAGGTGTCTGTACAGTTCTGATGACAAATTAATGAGATTTTTACGTTATCAATCAGAAAAATACTCTTGAGAACCCGGCCGTCATTTCTGTGGCTTTGGAAACTGTGTCGCGATGAGAGGGCGGTGTTTCAGAAGGCAAGTGTCAATACCGCAGAGTATCCCGCACCTTCAGGAGACTCTGCTTACCTTGTGATTTTTTGGGCATTGTGGGAAGTTTTCGTTAGAACTCTTCTTCAGGGAGGTGGTTAGAGTTGGGTAAGTTAGTGTTAGGTTAGGTTAATGTTGTTGTGTTATCTATTTATATTTTTTAGTGTTTTCGTATTGATGTTATTGTTTATTTTGTCGTGTTTCTAATGTCGGATCACCACGGCTTCATTGATAAAGATTTTGATAAAGACTGAATTCTGACTTGGTGTTTTATCGATGCAACTTTGGTTTATCTAATGCTGTCTTTTTGATTGTATAATTTTCTTTTAGTGATGTTCTAATTGTAGTTTTTCACGGTTTTATAATGTAAGTTTTTTTTTCATTTTTATAATGTAAGAAGACACAAGATGCAAGAAGCCTTCAGACCTACACGTGGCAATTTCTTAACCCCTTCAGTACTGGGACGCATTTTCATATTCATTCTGCTAATCATTTATCGATTTTTTACAATTTCAGAATTTCATGTGGGGATTAGATAGTACAGACTCTATCCATTATTCCCCTGACCTCCATAGACTCTTCCTAGTGTCAATAAAATCGTATAATTCCACTTAATACTCGTGGTAAAAATGTGTCTCAGTGCTGAAGGGGTTAGTAAGAAACAACACTACTTTTACCTATCTTTTTCCCTCCCCATCCCTCTCTATTGTCACGGTTCTGCGCCACACAATCTTTTAATGACCCTGACCATTTCACTTGTGGGGTTACGAGAATGCCGCTAACTCCCCCCCCCCCCTCTCTCTCTCTCTCTCTCTCTCTCTCTTGCGCCGTGACTTTGAAGGGTGAGCCAGTGCCCCCTTCAGAAACACCCGTGGCTTTCCCCTCACCCTGCACTACGCCGCGTCCTCAGTCACACCGGGGTCACCTATAACCACCACCACCACCACCACCACCACCACCACCACCACCACCCACAGTCAGCTTTCTCCAGAGCTCCTGACTTTCAAATGACTCTTGTTGGTTTCCCATCCACATCCTGTACCCGCAGTGACTTTGAAACGATTCCAGGTACCTTCCTCCTTCACCTTCACCACTATTACGATGCTATGAAGAGGCTTGAATGGTAGTAGTAAAAGCCTTATAACCCCTTCAGTACTGGGACGCATTCTTACCACGAGTCTTGGGCGTGGTTAGACGATTTTATTGACTCCAGGAAGTGTCTATGGAGGTCAGAAGATTAATGGCAAAAGTATGTACTAATTTAATCCCTACTTGAGTTTCTGAAGCTGTATAGAATTGGCAAATAATAAGCAGAAAAATATGAATATGCGTCCCAGTATTGAAGAGGTCAATAAAGTGATATATCACTAAACTTTTGTAATAAAAGAGCTTAGGTGGTATTAGGAACATTTGTAATACTGTAATAAGGTGCTGAATGATTTATGCTTTAATGTTGCAGTGTTAGTTAAAGGACCTTGAATGCTGTAGTCTATCTAGTTATAGTATGCCATGTTGCAAGAAAAGATAAGGTACTGCTGGAGATGGAAGTAAAAGATACTGCTTGTTTGTGATGCTGTAAAGATGAAAAGTGTTGTTATTTAAGGTAAAGCACTAGAAGTATTGTCTAGTACTGTAAACTATAAGATGCACATAAAATATTGCTACAAACGAAGAATGCACTGTTGAATCTGGTCTGTCATGACACCGAAGGGCATTATGGGTAAGTAAGAAGCCTCGTTTTTCTCATAGTTCTGTAAGTGGCATCTGATCGTCTTTAGATGTACTGGTAAAATATTTTGATTCTTTCTATTGAGATTTAGCTAATGTAAAACAATAAAAACATCAGAAAAGCAGAGTACGTATTATCATTCAATTCATTACTATAAACGGTATGAATGAATACTAGAATTAATGGTAACCGAAGTACAAGTTTAGTGAACTGTGAAAATAACAAAAGAATTTCAAGAGAAAGTTAAAGACGTACTTATTCTCTGAGTGCTACACCCTTCATGACATTGACTGTTTGTGAAACAGTACTGGGACACCTTTTTACCTCGAGTTTTTGGTGTGATTAAACGCTTTTATTGACATCAGGAAAGGTGTATGACGGTCAGAAGATTAATGGGCAGAGTCTGTACTGTTTTGACCCTCACATGATTTTCTGAAGCTGTATGAAATATCCCAATAGTAACCAGTACGCCACCGTACTGAAGGGATTGATAATATTAAACGTTAACAGTCGTACAAAGCGCAACTGGCGGAGCGGGACCTATTGAATAATAATAAAACTACAAAGATAAAATATTGGTAAAAACTAACAAGTATTATTGAATGTATATCCTATTTTTCTATCATCTTATAAAGTGGATCACCATACAGAATTTTCAAGACATTTATCCCTGTCTCTCTGACCTTGAAGGGGACTGACAAATTAGTGCCTCTTTTTATTTTCATTATTTGTGTTACCCTTGGCCACCTTCCGCCTCTTACACAAAGAAAGAAAGGGTTGTAACGTAAAAGTGAAAAGGAATAGAATGGGGGAGACTTTCAGAGTAAAAGATTGGGTTAAACTGACGCTCTGGTTGGTGGGTTGCTGGAGTTAGTATGGAGATCATGTTGGTATGTGATTGGTTTGTCCCACTGCCATACTGAAGGGAATACTGGAGAGAGAGAGAGAGAGAGAGAGAGAGAGAGAGAGAGAGAGAGAGAGAGAGAGAGAGAGAGAGAGAGAGAGAGAGAGAGAGAGAGAGATGTATAAAAAGCTAGATAGATATACATACACACGCATAAAAAGATACATATGTAGATAAACAAATGAATAGATAAATGAATAAATAAATACAGTGACAATTATTTTACTGAACATATAAACACAAACATAAATTCAACGAGATAACATTTGAAGTCCATCCTAACACTTCAATGCTCACCTAAACCAATAAAGAAAATAATAACCAATCATTAATCTATAAATTGTCTCTAAAGTCAATAGCTTCAAGAAAAACTGAAGAGATAGATAAAACTGTTACTCTTTCTTTTAAAGTAATCAAGGTAAATATTTAAAGATATTGATCTCAGTCTCACGATTCTAGTAAAACACACAACACAGAATAAATAAAAAAAGAAAAAAAGAAATTTGTTTGTGCTTCTTATGATATGGTTTAAAAATAAGCAAAACATTAGTTAGATAACCTTTTAAGATTTAGGTAAAACACAAAACACACAAAAAAAAAAAAAAAACATGAGGAGGAAGTTAAGGTGATCATTCTTTAACTACCTCTAAAATAAACTAAAAGAATATATATAAGTTAATTGATACAGATGTGATTACAGTACACTAATTAAACTTCTAACCATGACTCTCGCACATTTTACTTCACACGCTTCCTAACCACACACACACACACACACACACACACACACACACACACACACACACACATCACCACACAGTACCACACTCATTTTCCCCATGACCGCCAATCCAACACAGTCTCCCATCGTAACGGCACTAAAGAAAACGCGACTCACCTCTCCTTCCCTGCCTTTCACGTCCCCAAATCTGTGAGCACCTTAATTACGCCTCTCCCATTGCCTCCAACACGTTTCGCACACCCGATCACAACCACTACGTTAACTAACTCTATCTAGGTTAGTGCGCTCCTTTCCCGCCATCAGACACGGTAAAGCAATCACTAACAGCCTGGCAAAACGAATAACGGAGTCCCACCAGTCTTTGAAGGAAAACGGGGTGTGAAAAAATACACTAACGGGACGTATGGTTTGATTTGGTTCCCTAATGTTGACCTCGGTTAGTGATCACGGGTGGAAGGTTTCAGATTAACATTGCGATATGTCTGACAGGAAGGGAGAGAGAGGGGGAGAGTGGTGGGGGAGGAAAGAGAGAGAGAGGGAGAGACGGAGGGTTCAGAAAGTAACACACCACAGTTACTTGACGTGTGAGACAAGATCAACTGTTGTACCGTGGACACTGTGCCTTGGCTTACCTGTGCCTGTGAAAGAGTGTGCTACCTGTTAATTATTTACAGCAAGACTCGTGACACTTGTTAACGAGGGCGGAGTAATTATTCTGTTAATTACCAAGATGAATTACACTAATTGTCACAAAAAGTCACAAACAGTTGAGAATCATGAGCTTTGACTGTAAACGACTTAATTTCACCAGTTAATGGAGTGATTCAAGACTTGTGCCATGTGTTAACGTGAGAACAGTAGTAACGCTATCTATTCATTGAGGCTCAACACTTGTACTGCCTGTCAACTGCCCACAAGTAACATCCTGCTAACAATCGAAATCTTTACCTGTTAATTGGACACAAGTAATATCCAGTTAATAGTAAGAACTTTACCTCTTAACTGGCCACAAATAATATCCAGTTAATAATCAAGAAATTCATCTATAAACTGGGCACAATAAATATCCAGTTACTAATCCATTTACCTGTTAAAACGTGATTCTATCTGGCAATTAATCACGTCAAGAATTCTGCCACCTTTCCACGAGGCACTGTATATAATTTGACCTGTTAATGAGACTCAATACTCTATCTGCCCATACCAAGTTATTCGTTACTGAAGTGACTGTTTACTTATTGATCAAGACAATAACAAGTGATGGGACAGCAAACACCGGCTTAGTTAATTAATTAGTTTCGTTTTGTCACAGAGAGAGAGAGAGAGAGAGAGAGAGAGAGAGAGAGAGAGAGAGAGAGAGAGAGAGAGAGAGAGAGAGAGAGAGAGAGAGAGAGAGAGACGTGAAAAAAGCGCACCATCATCATGACTCAGCAAAAAATAGTCATCATCGTAACATGGGCGTTTGTACTCGTGACGCCCACGTTCACCCACGTCACGCCCATTACTGACACCCACGCCCTCTCACACACCCACGCCCCGCCATCGCTAGCTGAGGGCGGGAAGGACAAGCCGACTTCAATCTCTCCTGTTCCTCGCCAGTCGCCGGTCTATCCTGTCTTGAACACCACTCTGGGCATTCTCTCCTTCGCCGCCTTCGCCGTGTATATTGCCATGCTGCTCGGGGGCCTTCTTCTTGGAGGGGACGGTCTGGCCAGGGAGGCAGTGGACAGGTGGGTGATGTACAGGTGGTATAAGAAATTAATAGAGATATAGAAGTTAAGCAGGTTACTTGTTGTTTTTGTCTTAGCGCCTTCAGTTCTGGGACACATTTTTACCGTGAGTTTTGGGTGTACTTGACCAAATCATGAAAATACACGAGTCACCCTGTCCCTTACATTCTCTGTGAATAGCAATCCGGCACCTAAATGACTTCACACCTCGTTTTCTTTCCCATTTTCTATTCATGGCAGACTTCACTAAGCTCACTCTGGGTTAGGAGTCTGACCTCACTGCAACACGCTAAACATAGACGTATGCAAATGAGGTACAAGATAAATACATGAAAACACAGACAGAGAGATGAGGCTCCATGTGTGTGTGTGTGTGTGTGTGTGTGTGTGTGTGTGTGTGTGTGTGTGTGTGTGTGTGTGTGTGTGTGTGTGTGTGTAATATATTCTCGTCACTTAGAAGTTCAAGGCAATTCTCAGGTTGTGTTATCTTTATCCTCTTCATCTTCTTCATCCTCTGACATTTTCTCGGGTCATGCATCATCCCGCGTGACATTTCCCCTTCTGTGTGTTCTCTAATGGTTTCCTCTTTAGTGGGGTGGATTATGTGAGCCTCTAAAAATAGCAGTGTTAAATGGTGTTAATATTCCCATTGGTGGTGTATATAATGGAGGTAAAATGTTGTGTCTTATGATATTTGATATTGGGTTCTATGTTTGTGTGTATTGTTTATTCTTGAAGCTCCCCATAGCATAAATAAATAAATGAATAAATGATACTCAAATATATAAACTAAATAACTGACTGGCAGATTGAATTAATAAATAAGTAATATAAGCAACAACGATGACGACAACAACTGTCTTATGATATTTGATATTGGGTTCTATGTTTGTGTGTATTGTTTATTTTTGAAGCTCCCCATAGCATAAATAAATAAATGAATAAATTATACTCAAATATATAAGCTAAATAACTGACTGGCAGATTGAATGAATAAATAAGTAATATAAGCAACAACGATGACGACAACAACAACAACAACAACAACAACAACAACAACAACAACAACAACAACAGGAGCACCAATAACAACCATTCCTTATCGGGGTTAGACAAAAAAAATTATCAGACAAAGCAAGACGTAACAAAAAAATAAGATTAATAATTACAAAATGTTACACAAACCAAAGACAGAAAGAAAAACAGAAAATGAACACACACACACACACACACACACACACACACACACACACACACACACACACAAGCCAAACATTCCACTTCAAGAAGATGGGCGAAGAAAATTAATGAGAGTGAGAGGCGAGAGGGACTGTGAGAGAGAGAGAGAGAGAGAGAGAGAGAGAGAGAGAGAGAGAGAGAGAGACGCAAAACATAAAGATAAAAGAATAAACACTTGAACACTTCACCACACAGTATAAACACCACAAATTATACACCGGAAGGTATAGGCGACGCAAGACAAACACTATAAAACTGACCCTTTCAAACAGCTGAGCATCGGAGGGGCAGCGAGTGAAGGGAAGGGGCTGAGGAGGTTCAGATACCCTTTCAGATGGACCAAGTGGGATCCAAGTGCATCGTCAACAAACAGGCCAGCCAATACGATAACACCCCAACAAACGCGCATCACCAAGCGTCTCAGAGAAGGTGATCTCAGAGGTTTTAAAGGAGGATTGGATCTCCTAAAAAGCAAAGAGTGATAATTAGACCAAAATATATGAAGTGACGTGGTTATGGTGATGAGATAGATAGAGAGAGAGGGGGGTGGGGGGCTGCTCTGTCATATTTTAATCTAGTACATACATACGTACATACATACCACTCTTATGCATAAATACATACATACTCCCTCTTACATACATACATACATGCATACATACATACATACATACATACATACATACATACATACATACATACATACATACATACACACTTACATAACTCTAATCCTACAGTAATCCTAACTTAGCATGTCATTTCCACTCATATCCTTCACTCATCTACACATACATACATACATACATACACACATACAGACAGACAGACAGACAGACAGACAGGCAGACTCCTAATCCTACAGCAATCCTAATTTAGCATGTTATTTCCACTTCTTACACATCCTTGGCTCATCCTACACTATCCTTATCCATCACAACATTAGCGGCAGCCGAAGCATTGAGCGCCGCAGTGGAAACAAGGCAAAACAAGACTCAACAGCTGCAAACTATCCAATTAGACTTGCCAATAACAACAACGAGACGTCAGTTATTGCCTAAAACCCTCACGCTAACCATTTCATTACTCTACCACCCTCACTCTCTCTCTCTCTTTCCCGCTCTCCCAGTCTCCTCTCTCTGTTGATAAGGCAAACAGTCCATTATCTCACTATCATATATCAGGCATCATTAATATCCCCCACCAGAGCTTCCATAGACGTGCCTTGTTCCCTCATGTTATCACTAAGCCACTATCATTGGATTACCTCCGCTGCACCACAGTCTGCCCATTCATAACGCTTTGTTGGCCATTCATATTTTAGGGACTCGGGAAGGTGGTGGTGGTGGTGGTGGTGGTGGTGGTGGTGGTGGGGACGGGGGGTCAGTTGATGAGTGTATAGATATTCAGGAAGTGGAGGTGAAGGAGGAGCAGCAGGAGGAGGAGGAGGAAGAGAAGGAGGAGGAAATGTAGATGTTATGATGATAGGAGTTAAGAAAGAAGTCATTTGGTTTTAAGAAGAGGAAGATAAGGAGAAGGAGGAGGTGGAGAAAGAAGAAGAGAAGGAAGATGAGGAGGAGGAGGAAGAGGAGGGGGAATAATCTCTCTTTCTCTCTCTCTCTCAATCAGCCTCATCTTCTTCATAAGCCCACAAACATAGTCTTTGATTACCCTAACTTAATTGTACCTATCTTCATTACACTTTCATTTACATTCAATTAACTAGAAGCGTCATAATCTTAATGAACACTCACCAACACACCATCATCACACACACACACACACACACACACACACACACACACACACACACACACACATACACACACATCACGAACAAAAACTTTTCACTATCTCTTCACTTACAACTAATCAAAAAGGTCATTGCGAACACTATTATATTTTGTCACTGTAATCTTAATGGAGACTCACTATATTATTTGCACCATAACACACATATTATTAACAAAATTTTAACACTATTCCTTCATATGCAACTAATTAACACACTATCACGATTCACTAATATATCTTGTCACTCTAAACTTAATCCTTCCACTGCAATTTGCTCCATCTTTCCTTAGTAACTGATCTCTTTACGACATCTGTACTTGTTCCATACTTACCTAAAATATTTGAACTAAGTAGAAATTGCAACATATACTCTTTTTTATGCATTTCTTTCTGAGAGATGCTAATAAAGATTGCTATTGTTGTTATTAATTATCCCTCATCTCAGTGAGAGTTGATGATCACTCACTAACACAATTATTTTCACCATAACACACACACAAATACACAAACAAAACATTTCACTATGCCCTCATTAACAACTAATTAAAAAAAAACACCATTACAAACACTAATACATCTCGTCACTATAATCATATCCTTTCACTATCCATCACCATCAATTAACTTTCCCTGGAGCCCCTTTCACCACCTGTAATAAAACCACACCTCACAAACAGAAGATAAATGAACCACTGAGAGGCCTCATTTCAACCTTACCTAATAAATCCCTTCTTTATTTTCCCCCATCAGTCATTTAACGAGTTGTTTTCACACGCCACGTCACCCCTTCACCCTTTCACCCTTTCACCCTCTGCAATTCGACGCCCTTACTGCCTTACTGCCCCCTCCTTCCTCTTGACTGCTTCCCTTGTCCTCTTGGATTCCCCTCGTGGTCTCCTCTTTGCCCTCTTTAAAGGAGAATATGGCCGTGTTTACGAATCATTAGGTTATAAGTTTTCGATTCATTCATCTTGTCTTGCTTTCCCTCTTGTTTTATGGCGTGTTTGTTGTTTTAGTGTGTGTTCGCATCGCTATCTTGTTTTGTTCCGTTTTATCATGCGCTTGCCTCTTTGTTTTTGGTTCGCGTTGCTGTTTGTTTATGATATATTGTGTTCATTTCTCTTAGTTGCTTCTGATTTTTTTTTTTCTCTCTCTCAATTCTCGTTCTGAATCAATGGAGGTTTATATTGTATACTTTTTTTTGTTTAATGGCATAATATGTTTGTTTCTTTTTGGGGGGATGGGGGTGAAGAGAAGCAGGGTTAGTCTCTCTCTCTCTCTCTCTCTCTCTCTCTCTCTCTCTCTCTCTCTCTCTCTCTCTCTCTCTCTCTCTCTCTCTCTCTCTTTATCTACCTACTTGTTTTTTTTTCCTAGGTGAAATATCGTTAATTTACAGACTGACTCACTCAAAAATTCAATCAACCACTCTCTCAATGGACAGATTAAAGAAACTGAGTAGATAAAAAGATAAACAAATAAGTGAAAATAAATAAATTACATCGATAAAGAAACAATGAATGAAAAGAATGAATGAAACACACACACACACACACACACACACACACACACACACACACACACACACACACACACACACACTTGACTAACTTTCTAACTTGCTAACCATCTAACCACTCAAGCAAGACACAAAACACATAAACTTTCCTTTATAAAACATTCTTCCTTCATTCCACCACATTGCCAATCGATACACACACAAAAAATAAACAAATGAATAGATAGCTAAGATAAATAAATGAAGAAAGAAAGAAAGAAAATAAATAGATAAAAATAAAATATAATAGGATAGGATGAAATAAAATAAAGTAAACAAATAAATGAATGAATAAGAAAAATAAATAAAGATAAATGAAATAGAATAAGTAGAAAATAAATAGATAAAAAAATTACCAATCTACTTTACAAAACCGCCATTTTACGCACATCTCGCCAGTAAACAAATAAATAAATCAATACGAAAAATAAAATAAAAAGATAAATGAAATAGAATAAATACAAAATAAAAATAGACAAAAAAGTCACCAAATCTTCTTTACAAAACAGCATTACAAATTTCCCTCTGAACGCCACTATGCGCACCACATCTCGCCAGTAAACCAATAAATAAATCAATAAGAAAAATTAAAAAAAGATAAATGAAATAGAATAAATACAAAATAAAAAATAGACAAAAAAAATCACCAAATCTTCTTTACAAAACAGCATCACAAATTTTCCTCTGACTGCCATTTTGCGCACATCTCGCCAGAAGAGTCCCGCTATAATTGTGTTGTGTTTGGACAGGTGCGCTCCTCTCTCTCTCTCTCTCTTCCCTCAGATGACTCTCCTGTATACCCACTAATCATCTCAATAAGCCATTCAATATTCCTTCTAAGTGCGTCTCTTACCTCCGTCTCTCTGTGCTCTGGGTAACTGTGTGTGGTGAAGAGCAGTTATAGTTTTGTGATGCTTATAGATTAGAGTTTGTTTAGTGTATGCTCTGTTCTATCGCTTTTTTTGCATGATCTTTTTTGGGGGGTTTCTTTTCTTCATTTCTTGTTTTTGTGCTTTGTGTAACTGTGTGTGTAATGGTGAAGAGCAGTTATAGTTTTGTGACGCTTATAGATGATAGTTTGTTTAATGTATGCTCTGTTCTATCACTTTTTTGTTTTATCTTTTTTGGGGGGTTTGTTTTCTTCATTTCTTCTGTTTTTGTGCTTTGTGTAATTGTGTGTATGTGTGTAGTGAAGAGCAGTTGTAGTTTTGTGACGCTTAAAGATTACAGTTTGTTTAGTGTATACTCTATTCTATCACTTTTTTGTATTATCTTTTTTTGGGGGGTTCGTTTTCTTCAATTCTTCTGTTTTTGTGCTTTGAGTAACTGTGTGTATGTGTGTTTGGTGAAGAGCATTTGTAGTTTTGTGATGCTTATAGATTATAGTTTATTTATTTGGTGTCTCCTTGTTGCTATCACTTTTTGCATTCCTTTTCTTGGTTTCCTTTCTTCTCAACTCAAGTGTCTGTGTTCTGGGTAACCGTGTGTGTGTTTGTTGGTTTATATGTCATAGTTTGTTTATTTGCTATACTTTTAATTCTATCACTTTTTGTATTATGTTTCTTTGTTTCCTTTCTTCCCAACTCGTGTATCTCTGTGCTCTGGCTAACTGTGGGTGTGTGTGCGTGTGTATGTTTGTGAAGGGGTTGTGGTTTTATTATGTTTATATATTATGATTTGTTTATTTGGTGTTGTCGCTATCACTTTTTATATTATCTCTTGGTTTCCTTTCTTCTCAATTCCTCTGTCTGTGTTCTGGGTAACCACGTGTGTGTTTATTTGTGGAGGGATTGTAGTTTTGTTACGGTTTTATTTATTTGGTGTTTCGTTGTTGCTATCACTTTTTGTCTTAACTTTCTTGATTTCCTTTCTTCTCATCTCCTGTCTCTCTGTGTTCGAGGTAACTCTGTGTGGTGAAGCGCAGTTTTACTTTCATTTATCCTTATAGATCATTATTTTTCATCGTTATCATTATTTCATGTAAGAACTGGTCAAAGGAACAAGAACAATGAAAGTAAAAAGCCCCATTTGGATTATCTTTGTTTCAATCATTTTTCGTATTCACTTTCTTGGTTTCTTTATTAGTGGCTTTGTTATGTGTGTTAGTTGACGAATCTTCAGTGTCATTTAAGGATGTAAGAACATAGGAAAGTATGATTCTCTCTCTCTCTCTCTCTCTCTCTC
>CM035175.1:8227270-8239029 GCA_020233015.1 Callinectes sapidus | reverse complement strand
CGCTCTCTCTCTCCCTCTCTCTCTCTCTCTCTCTCTCTCTCTCTCTCTCTCTCTCTGTATGGGTGGGTGGTCAAAATGTAACGTTGCGAAGACTGGCAGAGAGAGAGAGAGAGGGGGGGGGGGAAGGGGGCACAGATCACTCAACACGTGTCTCCCTTCGCTAGAATCTTCACTATGTTACCACCGTGTATACATTCCCCGCCCGCGTCACTATAGACAAGTTAAGACGAACCACGAGGAGGAGGAGGAGGAGGAGGAAAAAAGAGAAAAAATAGAATGAGGAGGTGGAGGAGGGGAAAGAAGAGGAGGAGGAGGAGGAGAAGGGGGAAAGAAAAAAGAGAATGAGGAGGAGGAATAGAAGGGGAAAGAAACGAAGTGGAGGAGGAGGAGGACAAGAAGGGGAAAGAAAAGAAGTGGAGGAGAAGGAGGAGGAGAAGGGGGAGGGAAAAGAGAAGAGGACGAGGACGAGGAAAAAGAGAAGGGGAAAGAGGACGAGGAGGAGAAGAGGAGAAAAAGAAGGGGATAAAAGAAGAGGAGGAGAGGAAAGAGGAGGAGGGAAAGAAGGAGAAGGAGAAGGGATCAGAGAGGAGGAGGAGGAAAAGGAGAAGAAAAAAGAGAGGAAGAGGAGGGAAAAGAGAAGAGGAGGAGGAGGAGGAGGAGGAGGAGGAGGAGGAAAGAACACCCACTATCTCTATCTCTCATCCAGCTCTCCACCCTCTCTTCCCCACTCGCCCTCCCACCCCTCCGCCCCTACCCTGTGCAGCGCGGGGCCACAGGGGCGAGTGTCGTGTCCCTAGCAGGGGTGGGGGCCGTGGGGGGACGTGTGGTGCGTGGGGGGCGAAGGGGGTAGAGGGGGGGAGGTTGGCAGGGTGTTTACGGTGACGGGCTGGTGGGTGGGTCTGCACACGGAGCACTGTGATTGGGGAAGAACAAACAGTTTACGCGCTTCTGTCGGCATTTTGACTCATTCTCGTTTGTTTATAAGCTCATCCCCGCTGGTTTTCGTTAATTTGGACTTTTCTCTGCCTTTCGTTCACGCGTGAGGCAGAGCGGGAAGGCAGGCTGGACTAAAAGGAGAGGAGCGCGTGAAGGAAAATGGAGACGTGGGTTGAAACAATGTTTGGCGCGGCTCTCCAGGCCAGGGCGGCATTCATTCACTTTTATTAGGCTATAGCGTTTCATCATTCAACGTGATTATAGGCACATGATCCGAGGCAGCAAACACGCGGCGCCAACACCACCAGGGGCAGAATTATCGCCAAAACTGTTGACAGGCGCTCCCCAGCTGCCGTGTCCATGCCTGCTGCTGGTGGTGGGGGTGGCCGGGCGCTGCTGCCTCCCTTCCTCTCTCTCCTGCCTGCACTTCAATACTTTCAACAGGCTTTAGTTGGAGTGACACGGGGTTTTAAGGGTGTTCGTATGGTTCTAACGATGCATTAATGATATTTTTACTTTACTGACGGGAGAAAAACGTGTGAGAATCAGGCTAATCGTCTCTGTGATCTTTGAAAGTAGTGGTGGTGAGAGAGCGAAGCGTTTCTGAATGCTGGCCTGTCTCTCCACCCGCTCTGTCTCTCTTAACACCTCCCTCTCTTCCCTCCACGCATACACACACACCTCCTCACCTACTTACTTGCATTTTGGGGCGACGAGTGCATTAGGAACCCACACAGAGGATTCTAAATATTACAGGAATCTGATAAGAGTCGACTGGAGCGAGGAAACAGTAGGGTACGATTGTCTTCAGCTAAAGCACAGCACTTATTAAGGTCTTGATCTTTTAAACATTGGATTTGAATGAGTGTTCATTGTGTGGAAGTTATTATTGGTGTATTTCAATGCCTTTTGTTTCCTATAATTTCATGCAAGATCGCTGAACTTAAATTTTTCATGACCGCTATCTATATTTTTGCTTTTTTCTTTTTATTTTCCTGTATTCTTACGTAAGATTGATAAACTTGACATATTTGCATAAACGCCATTATAAATTTTCATTAACTGTTTACTATTTTATCAAAACTTTGATAATCTTACTTGCATCAAATTAATTCATGAAATTAAGAGACTACTTAACATATTTTATCTATGACACCATTTACTCTCTTGCTCGGACAGAATTCTAAGTTTTGAGAGCAATCACTCAACCAAACCCACTTCACGTCTCACTAACTCGCTCCTATTCTTTCCAGTGTACGGAGGCGGCGGGGGTGGACACCGTGGGGAGGTGGTGGGCGCGGGGACGGCGGCGGGCTCCCATGGGCGGCGCAAGAGGACATGGACGCGGGCGGTGTTCAGTAACCTGCAGCGGAAGGGCCTCGAGAAGCGGTTCCAGATGCAGAAGTACATCACCAAACCGGACAGACGACAGCTGGCGGCCACACTGGGACTCACTGATGCGCAGGTGGGTGTCATAGCGTGAATATGTGCGTGAGGGAGGCGAGGGGACGCAATGATGAGGTGCAATTAAGTACTGTTACTCAAACCTCTTCTTATACGTGTACGGATACGAGGAAAATACAAATAAAACACGTAATTTACTATCCACATATGTTAGTTTTAGCGCAAGGATTACGGTGTGTAGCAGTGATAACTGAGGGCGAAAGAAAACCCAAACGTAACATGTAACGCGAGTTCTTATGTCCCATACCAGTGCATACACTCTACGGACATAACGCATATAGTGTCACCTTTGAAATTCCATAAAAGAGGTGCATGGAGTTTGACCTCTTATCAGTTCACGGTTGTAAAGATAACACCAACGCCTATCTTAATTGTCTTAGGCACTGCACTGTTTTGCTTTATAATCGTTAACATGTTCCTACCATTTGAAAACTGAAACTGGTAGCCTTTTCAAAATCAGGAATTTCACATCAGGTTAAGTATAATGTTTCGCTTGTAAGAAATGCGCAAGGAAATGAGCACAAGCAAACACTCGCATGCAACACAATCTGCATCACCACAGTGCTATATACAGTGAGTGTGTAGTGTGGCAAGCCAGTGACATTAAGGCGGATCCAACAATAAGCGGTCGAGACAGTGTTCGGATACTGTTCGGATTCCTGAGTGTTTCGTAACCGGTACGGGAGAGATTAAGGAAGCACTCGGGCCTCACTGGCGTGTAAATAAACTGGCGAGCTAAGACTTTGCCCTCCTTGTATTCTGACACTGTTCTTTCACCGCTACGTTCAAATAGTGTTCTTTCATGAGTGTTTTGAATCGGTGCTCTCTCATAAGTATTTAGGAATGCCACACAATAAGACCATCACTACAATCATAAAAAAAACTCCATTAAAACACACCATAACTTCAGTTAGCGCTGTTGCAACTAGTCGAGATACAGAAACAGCATGACTAAGAACACAATGACTTCCACCAAAGCTGCCAAGAAGTCGTAATAAAGACAAGTTTAAGAATGCAAATATTTCTCACTTATTCGTCCTGTTAGGGTTAGTTGTTGTTAGTGTTATTATTATTATTGGATTGAATTTCCTTCCTCTTTCTCCTCCTCTCTCCCTAGATAAAGTGAGTATATGGATGTATTTATTTAATCCCTTCAGTACTATGACGCATTTCCATATTTATTCCTCGTACTATTTGACGATTTTATACAGCTTCAAAAACTTATATGGGGATTAGAATAGTGAAGACTCTGGTCATTAATCTTCAGAACTCCACTGAACTTTCCTAATGTTAATAAAACCATCTAATCGTACTCAAAACTGAAGGTGAAAATGCGTCCCAGTACTGAAGGGGTCAATATTCTGATCTGGAGGATGAACAGAGGTATACACAGACGTACCTCTCCCCTTCCCATCACAACAGACGCCAACACTCGCCTCTCCGAAGTGTCTTTGTGTCCCCAGCAATGTCTCGAGCCATGAAACATTAACGACAATAACAATTGCTCCAACAACAAACTCGGGACTGCCACGCGTGCCAAATTATTGCACATACTGAAATACATTGACCATCTGCCGTCTGTATATTGATGTCTCTCTACTATAACTTAATCTTAACCTCCCTTTAAATCACCATACATCAACAACAAAGCTCTAATGAAACGCTTTGCTCTCTCATAATCATCAAAAGCCACGGGTTAGTCAGGTTCTTACTAGTGCTTCTGTTACTGATAGAAAAATCACGTTAATCTTTCACTAGAATCATATGAACGTCCAAAACCCTTCTAACTTTGACTACAGCCTCTTAAAACGAGAGAGAGAGAGAGAGAGAGAGAGAGAGAGAGAGAGAGAGAGAGAGAGAGAGAGAGAGAGAGAGAGAGAGAGAGACTTATGCAAACTCTTAAAAATCCAATAAAATCAAGAAAACATGTCAGTATTTACCTTAGTTCCTCAAACCAGGTTCCCGCAGCTCGCCCCGGACACTCCTTCAGTCACAACACAATGCAAATGGGGAGGACGAGAAGCAAAGATTATGTAAACTTGACTCCCATTGGCTCTCTGTAGATCACGTGACGGAATGGCGAGAGCTGACTGGCTGTAAGGTTTCACTTGGTTCGAGTTGGTTCATCCGTCGCAAATGACACTCTTGTGAATCTCTGAAGTTAGAATAATGAATGATTTGGTTGAAGAAAAGAGCGAAGATATTATGTGGAAATTTAAATAACTGTGAAATATGGCTTAAATTTATCTTTCTTTCTCTCTTTAGTAGGAATAGAATGCAGTGAATGTATAGTTAACCTCTTCAGTACTGGGACGCGTTTTTTATTTTCATTCTATTTATCAATTGTCGATTTTATACAGCTTCAGGAGCTCATGTGGGGATCAAAATAGTAGACTCTGGCCATTCATCTTCTGATCTCCATAGACCCTTCCTAATATTAATAAAACCGTCAATTCATACCCGATACTCGTGGTGAAAATGTGTCCCAGTACTGAAGGGGTTAAAGACGAGTGGAGAAGAATAGGGAAACTTTGAGTATGCCTATACTGGTCTGTATGAGAAAAGCACCACATGGGAACCCAATATAATCTGAGTACAGGAAAAGACATTTCAAAATACCGCCCCTGGATGAAGAAAATGATGGCAATTAAAAGTGGATACATAGATATAGATATATGTTATTGGATTTGCTAGTGTAGTTTGTAATGGTAACTCTTTGCTTGCAGGTCAAAGTTTGGTTCCAGAACAGAAGGATGAAATGGCGTCATTCAGAACTCAAAAAACGAGAGCAACAGCAGCAGCAGTTACAGCAGACCCAACAGCAGCAGCAGCAGCAGACACAGCAGAAGGAAGCAACACAGGAAGACCAGCAGACAGACAGCCAGATGGAGGATGAGGAAGACGAGGAAGAAGAGGAAGAGGAGGAGGGAGGAATGGAATGCTCAGAGGGGCAAGAAAGAAATGGAGTTTTATTACCAAGAGATGAGCGCGAGATTAATCCAAGTGAAGATTTAGTAACAAAGAAGACTTAAGAATCGAAACAAGCTAAGCCTTCCCTTGAATCCAAAGAAAATAAGGGAAAATATTATATATTGCATTGTGTTGTTTTATAACCGAGAGATCAGCGTGAATTAGTGAATTAACACAAAAAGACTTAGTAAATAAAGAAAGCAAAAAAAAAAACATTGGCCTTGAATCCAAAGAAAAGAAGGGAAAAACTTGTATTGTAATTTTAATTTAGCTAGTTATATATTTAAGTGTTTTAATTGGAATCAAAGTCAAATAAAGTGGTTTCCTAGTTATGTTGGTCAAAATTTCAGACTTCCATTATTCAACACAAGAAACATTGGGACAAAATTAAGCACAACTAATGATTTTCTTTCCTAACCAAACAAACTCTGAGTACAATCCAATCCTATCCTATGTTTTTATTTGTAAATTTCCAAACATTTTTAGCAACAGTTCAGTTTAGTATGAGTGTGAATGTCAATGTTCTTTAGACACAAATAAGACGTGGGTGCCATAAGTTATATTCTTCTGTATGTACTGTATATAACGTTAGATGACAACACACTGTACTGATGATTATACAACTTTCACAGTCAAAAAGGCTTTATACTTCCATAACCACAATAATATTAATGAATCTTTCTTGCTCTCTTCTGGGAAAAGAGGACCTAAACCCCCTCTCAGTTTTCCCTCATTATTAGTACCTTAGTGTTCAATTTACCATCAATACTTCACTTTCATTACATTTCACGCCAACCACCCCTTAGCACCCTCCCCCCCCAATGAAAACTTCCTGGTGGTGCCACAGGAAAAGCCACTTCAAAGGACCTCTTTTCCTGTAAAAATTTTTCACCTTTTGCAGTGCCCCTCGTACATAGAATAAATGGAAAGTACCAAAGGATATGAAGCAGACAGATACACTACGAGTATTTATTGTTTTAATAGAACAAAAAAAGGAAAAAAAAAGGTATTACATCTACTGGACAGCTAACCTTCTCCTCTTCTAGCACCAGCTACAAATAGTCTAACACTGGAGTGGCAGCAACAACCACCAACACTAACACTGTCGTCAGCACGGCCACCTGACGGGATCTGGTGTCACCATGGAGGTTACCAAAGGATTAAAAGGAATGGGATCTTCTTGACTCTCATTTGTACAAGACGAAAAGAATCTTGAACACAAAAAGAATAGCAAGGAAATGGGATATTGACTCTCATTTGTACAAGACTAAAAGAATGTTAAAGCACAAAAAGAACAGCAAAAAAATGGGATTATGACTCTCACTCTTAGAAAACAGGATTAAAGAACCTTGAATACAAAAATGACAGCAAGGATATGGGATCTTGACTCTTTCACTCTTAAAAAACAGAATAGAAGAACATTGAACACAAAAAAGAACAGCTTCCTTAATACATTCACTCTAAAAACACTATGAACCAAGGAAAATATAGAATCTTAACTCATTCGCTCCTCAAAAAAATAAGACTAAAGAAATCTGGAATACAAAAAGATTATTTCTTTGACTCATTCACTTCTGGCAGTTACTGACGGAATAGAGAAAAATGGAATCTGGACTCAATCCCTCACAGAAAACTAAAGAGCCTGGAGCACTAAAGAATCTATTTCCTCAACTCATTCACTCACAAAAGACGGAACTAAGGGCCAACAACACAATGGCCCTTTTATCAGGTCATTCACTCGTAAAAAAGAACTAAAAGAAACTTGAACACAGAGGGATATTGCTTTGACTCATTCACACACATACATACACACACACACACACACACACACACACACACACACACACACACACACACACACACACACGCACAACAGCAACAAAGGGGCATCTAAAAGCCCTAGAGCACAAACAGGGCTTCTTCTTAATAAGCAAACTGGTAATGAGTTTAAGCCAGCCCCTAAAGGCACCTTCCTTGCAGCAGCGACAACCAGTGAGTGCCGGGGCTCATGTTAACACAGATTCTTAAGTTTGTCTTGTACCTTTTCCTTAGATGGATTTCTTGTTTTAAAATCCATCTTAACCTCCTGAAATTGGTGTTGTACTTTAGCCATTATCTCATCAGCAGTAAATTTGAAACTACTGATCAGATAAAGGATAAAGAACAGCAACAATTTTGGGAAGTTTAGATAGATTTTAAGACTGAAAATCTGTTTAAGAAGAAGTTACATGCTTAAGAATCTCTGTTAATACAAGACCCAGCAAGTATCAGGTGACAAGATGCCCAGCACACACACACACACACACACACACACACACACACACACACACACACACACACACACACACACTAACTTGCACAGAGATGAAGGTTCCTCACACTCATATATCACTTGTAAATTCAAATTGCATAGATACATTCAGTAAGGCTTGCGGTATTCAAGCACAGCGGCAAACGACCCAGAGCAGTACAGTATCCGGAAACAAACGTAGCGGACCGAGAAGCCCAATTACACTTCCTCACAGCGGCGGCAACATAAGAGCCAATCCTGAGAAGAGCACCTCCGTTTCTGGCTCTGCGTCAATAGTCAAGAGTGGAATGATGCTCGTCCTTTTGTTCCATTGCAGTACTGTCTGTGGGCTGTCACCTTCTAGACCCCTCAACTCACAAGGCCTGGCTAAGCAGACTTCAAAGCATTATGGACCATTGCAAACATATCGCCCCACATTGATAAACACTTAGTACCCACCCACACTTACACTCCAACCATCATCACACCTACTACATTATGTTCCCCATGACATAAATCCCCACATCAACTTGCACCACAGAAGTTAAATACTCTATTTGTAACGTCTAAAATTCCGTATTGTTTCAACATCATCAAGCAGATTAGACAAATTTATCAAAAGTGGCATCACAGACCACAGATTTAACTTGGAATGTATATAAATTCACCAGACTAAGCAACACTTACCTAACATCATAATCTCAGCCGGTCACGAAAAAACAATTCCATATATTTGAGCAAGCAAGTTACATATATTTTTCCACTAATGCAAACACTCACACATACAGACACACAGATATAAAAAACCTTCCATCCACGATAAATAGAAGCATTAATACCCCACACACTTATAAATACAGTCACTCCTTCATGGAAACAGACGTCAAACACATACCTCACATACACGACAGGCATTCGTATCAGGATTCTTGCATGTATGATGTCCCAAATCGATACAAAAGTTAGTTGCATAGTCGCGTTTTGATCTTCCTTCCTTCTTTCTTGTCGGCTCTTGGAGAGAAGTCTTGAAAAGTTTATGTATAGTCATCCTCATCAACAAACTTCCGAACTCTGCATTTTGGGATAGCATTGGATCTTTACTGAGTTCTTCATCACTCGTCAGACAAATTGGTATCTTTGTTTTAGTCCTGTTCCAAGTTATGGGTGGTCTGAAATTTGTCAGTTATCAAAATTTCTTGAGATATTAAATTTATCTAAACTTTTCAACTTTTCCAGAATACAAGTGGCTTAAAATTTACCTCATCTTTCCTACTTTTCTCATTTTCACTTCAATTTTACAAAACAATGGAAAAATAATAGGTAGTTTGTTTATGAAGATGACAATACGTATTTGAAAAGATACAGTTATAAAGGTTAGGCAAGTAACTCCCTCATTTTCACTGCATTTTTCATAATCTTACATCCCTCAATCTGCATATAATCTCAAAACAACTGATTTATCCTCAGAGAAATTTAGGAAAAAAGGAAGCAATCAATTCATTCATCCTTAGCAGATTGGAGGACTCAAGATCAAGTAAAAATGCTACAGTGGAAAGAGAGAACATTATCAAACCACCAATCATAACTGCACTAATACGTCTAAATCTATAATATCAATGAGTTAAATATCAAGAGAAGAAACGTAACTATTGGCAAACTCGTCAGCACTGAAGCAACATACATCTCAGGAGGGACTGGTTCGATATACTGTACTCTATGTAACGTGAACACTGCTAACGTAACTACAAGTCTTCAGGACAGAGTTAGTCGTGTCAGAAGCCGGAAACCAACGGTAAAGACGCGGTGAATTAAAACGTATTAGAAGCTCATTAGCACGCAGGCGAAATACAATGTTATGGTTAAAACTTGTACTACCTTAACCATATCTTAGTAAATGTTAATTAATAGTCAAGGTTAATGGTAAATTTTCTCTCCTCGCCTACGGTTTTAGTTTTCCGAGTCCCAAGCCCTCTAACCATACACTCTCCTTACGTAACATGATAACTGGTACATTTTCACTACATTAGAGGACTTAAGAATACTGGAAAAAGCTAAACACACTGGACCACACATTAGTTACCCCTCCATTAACTATAACTATACCAGGACAATAAAAAATATACAAAACACGAGAAATTCAACTACAGAGATATTTGTACGAGTAACTCAACATTGCTGATTGCAGGAAACTAACAGTGCACAGCTTATTACCTCACACAGGACACCCAGGGAAACAGAACCTGGAACACTCATCAATTCACTCACTTGGTGCTGAAAACAAAGAGTGCATAATTTATATTCCGCCACATTCAGGGCTTCACAAACTCAAATTTCTTGCACTGAGGAAACAACGGCAAAACGTAATCAACGAACGCATGAGATCTGGCAATGAGGTCACTAGCGAATGACTCTGGGTAAAACAAGACATGTGACCCTCTGTTACTACACCCAAAAATATACACCAGGTAGAAGACTGTTAAATATACCTCCTCTTTGCCACACCCTTCAGAATCTCAACCTACATGCAATATCCCTCACTTCATGCCTGGACACATTTGCTAGACTCTGATCCAAGTCTTATTTCCTTCACTGCTACTGTAAACTTGCTTGTTTGGCCACATGGAGAAAAGGAGAGAATGATGTTGTGACAAGTTGGAGGTAAATGGTTCTCTATTTTGTTTTTCTAAGGTACAGAATGAAGAGACTATAATACAAAAGTGTCTGGAAAAATATGAGGGTATAAAGGATGGTTTTGTGGGGAAAGTCTAACAGCACAACAGAATGTAATGTCTTGGCAACCTGGTGTGAGATGCTGGGTCTTCAGTGTCCTATAGAACTCATAAATGATGCACTTCTACACACACACACACACACGCACACACACAACCGGGCAAGAGATCAAGAAACACACACACACTCAACACACCTCCACACATACACAGTAAAACCTTCTCTAAACAGATCAATCAAGCAGAAAGGCACAGCATTGGAAGAAAGAAACATTCCTTGTCTGAGCAACTGCATCATCACTAAGAATACTTTCCGAGCCATATAAAGAGCAACACCACTCAATACACCACCAAGAATGTCTTCCTAGATGTACACCAAGGCAGCAACTGAACATCACTACAAATGAACACACACACACACACAGACAGACACCTACTCAGGCACTTCAGTCACTCTGGTAAGCTCTCAACTCTTCACTCCTGGCCCACACACCTGTTGAAAAGAGGTTTTACTGTATACACATAACTTAGCAACACACAAACACACGAACCCACACTTCTCTTGGAATGCCCTCTACATAGTGACAACAAAAGCTTGTGTCTTCCCCTCCATCACTGCTGGTCTCTCATACTCACTCACTTTACTTGTACATTCACACTCACCTCACTCTCTCCCTATCCCCATGTGGCAAATTACACCATCACCACCACCACCACTCACTCTTAAACTATTCCTCCACCCTAGCTGGACATAAAAATCTTAGTATCTATATTCTTCATTACTCTCCCCACAGGTACCTTTCAGTCTATTCCTAAACCTCTAACTTCAATTGCAGATCCTGGTTTGACTGCAATACTTCAATGCTGGTCCAGATACAATGTGACCTGAACGCATCTTGATCAAACCAGACCCCATATAGATTTGGCCACTATTCCCCCTTGAAATAGTCACCTTGTGCACCTGACATATGTAGAAAAGCTCCTGGCCTTTCTACAATTGTGCAAAATGAATGTGCAATGTTATAACAACCTAAACTAAGGTTATGGGATAGAGAAAGGGGTTGCAAATATGGTGTAAGAGGTTATGGGATGAAGAAAGTTTGTTTAAAATAGTTAAGATGTTATGTGATTGAGAAAGGGGTTATAGAAATGGTCTAAGAGGTAATGGAAAGAGCTTGTTAAAATAATTAAGATGTTATGGGATTGAGAAAAGAGTTACAGAAATGGTCTAAGAGATAATGGTAAGGAGAAAAGGGCTTGTTGAAATGGTCATAGAGATCATGGAAAGGAGAATTAAAAAAAAAAGGCCCAAAAATGAAGGTTAAGGGATACAAAAGAATATACAGAGGAAGTCCAAGCAAGGTTACAGA
>CM035175.1:8181073-8211715 GCA_020233015.1 Callinectes sapidus | reverse complement strand
GAGTGGTTGGCGATCATCATGCCTCCCACAGTGGCCACATTCCTGCCCCTGGAAGCCGTCGTAAAGCTTTCCCCCTCCCTGGTGCAGTTGCCCAGCCTTAGTCTCTCTGCAAAAGCACGCCGTCTGCCCGGGGCTGCTGTTGGGAGGCGGCCAGCGCCTGGTAGGCAGTGGCGGCGGCGTACCAGGTAGCCTGGCTGCTTCTTCCTCCCCTTGAGCTGCTGGTGGATCCGGCGGGCTTGCTTGGTGTCGGCACGTCTGACACGTTCCTTCACCTGTCTCCGGCTGAGAGGGACGAGCCGTGTCACCTGTTACCTCTCCGTGGCTCACCTGGCGGCTGTGTTGGCGGCCTCGTTGCTCTGGATGCCCACATGGCTGGCTATCCAGTTGAGTCTCGCCCGCTGCCCCTGTGCAGCGAGACTCTGCAGGCTGCCCAGGGTGGCTGTGACGAGGCCCACGTTGTTGTTGGGATGGCGCTACTGGAGGACCTGCCCCACTGCCCCCCTGGAATCAGTGTGCAGCACAACGGTGGCCTCCTCACGGTGCTGGGCGTGCTCCCGGCCCAGTTGGATGGCCACCAGCTCCGTGTGCAGCGTGGAGCAGTACCAATGGTCATCCATCAGCTGTCTAGTCACGGGGAACAGCAGCAGCGGTGGAGGAGGCGCTGGGGAGAGAGGAGACGCAAATTAATATTGTTCATCAGTTAAATACATTCACTTCATTCGGTTACAACACAAGAAATGAATGGAAGAAGATGCTGCAACAAGATATCACATCTGTTTGTGGCAGGTCCTGTAGCAAACAAATATACCGAGAGATTTCTACCTATTATCTATCCCCTGCCTATTGATTAAGCACACACACACACACACACACACACACACACACACACACACACACACACACACACACACCTCAAAATACCCGAAAAAATAACTTCACAATGCAAGAAATAAAGAGCCAATATAACAGTACTACAGCACCACACACACACACACACACACACACACACAGAAACACACACACACACACACACACACACACACACACACACACACACACACACACACACACACACACACACACACACACACACACACACACACACACACACACACCTCAAAATACCCGAAAAATCACTTCACAATGCTAGATATGGAGAGCCAATATAACAGTATTACAGCATCACACACACACACACACACACACACACACACACACACACACACACACACACACACGGTAAGCATACAGTAACTCATGCTATATATGGCATATAAGTCAGGAAGGCAAGGGGGCAGGGAGGCGCCCGCTGCCCTATGACGTCACAGCTGATGACGTTACAGCTGATGACGTCACGGCTGATGACGTCACAGGTGCTCTATATTTACGTAGCGTAAACCATTTTAAAAATGACCCCTCGATAAAACGATGTCAGATCAAACTAATGTATCTGTTTCGACGTGATAAATAGGATAACTAATTCCCAAAGTATAAACACACTCCTAACAACATTAATTCTAAAGAAATTCTACGGGAAAAAACGTGTTTTATAAAATATGACCCTTTTTAACACTTGTTAAATATCCATTAACTACCACTTCAAAGGTACCAAAACCCATTTCAAAACAATTGATCAGTTATTCTTAATTATTTTAATCACTTTAGAGTGAGTTAGAGGCAGAAATAAACTATTGACAGGCTGATAAATAAGTTATTAATGTAACTTTGACACCGCTAAATAACACTTTTCCTCTCCACTCATTTCACTGAAATTTAGGGATAAAACATCATTGTATATGGACTATCTTTTGCAAATAATAACAACTTGATACAGCCTTAAATAAAAAAGGGCATTGGGTGTTCCAAGAAATTTAGCGCAAAAATCCCCTCTTATTTACCACCCTAATAACGCCAACCACAGCTATCTCCACCCCTTACACGCACGGAAATGACTTGAAACTCACCGCAGTATTCATAGAAAGCGTTAAATTTGACTATTGATCCCAAATAAACAATCCAGAAACGAAGAAAATATCCTGATAAATGAGACGGCTGTTGGAGGCCCCGTGGTGGGGTACGGCTCCCCTCCTATCTCACTCCCACCTTCATTAAACTTAAACTTGACCACGAAAGCTATGTCTGAATGGCTCATATGAAAGCTTAATACCATTGCTGCGTACTGTGGCAAGATGAGCCTGTAATGATTGACAAATATGGCTTAAAATGACCGATGAAATAAGAATCCAACCTACAGTATTTCAGGTAAAAATCGTCTTAATACGCCACTACAGCGGCAAAAACATCGTGAAATACCGCTATTTACTTTAAACAGAGGGTTTTTCAAGTAGAAATCGCCCGTATCCGCTCAAACAGAGGCTTTTCAATAGGTTAGACGCAGCGCACCTCCCCGCACCTTACCGCAGGACACAAGGACTCGCCTCCATCCCGCCGGACACCCCACACACACCCCATCCACCCTCATGCATGGCTGGTCTGGAACTAGCATAGTATTATTTTAATAGCTGCCAAAAAGTGGTTGTATTTTTCCATGTTTCTCTTGATGCAGCTAAGAAATCGAGTAGGTTATATGCAAAGAACGTAGATAGACTGTAGATAAAGATGTATATAACCCCATAAACGCCACAAATAACCTGATTAGCGAAAGAAAACACCCATAAAATAAGTGGAAGGAACAAAGCCGACCGTACGTCATGTCTACCCCCACTTGGAGCAAAAAGTAGTGGTATTTTTCAATGGTTCTCTTGACATAGCTAAGAAGTCGAGTGGGTAATATGCAAAGAACATAGATAGATAATAGATAAACACGTATATAACCCCACAAATGTCAAACTAAAGCGAATTAGCGAAAGAAACGCGAAAATTAACGGAGAAACAAGGCCGACCGTAAGTGATGTTTACCAGCACTCAGAGCAAAAAGTAGTTGTATTTTCCCATGTTTCTCTTGCCACAGCTAAGAAGTCGAGTAGATAATATGCAAGGAACATAGACAATAGATGAACATGTATATAACCCCTTAAACGTCAAACTAAAGCAAATTAGCGAAAGAAAAACACGCAAGTTAATGGGGAAACAAGGACGACCGAACCATGTTTACCTACACTTGGAACAAAAAGTAGTTGTATTTTTCCATGGTTCTCTTGACACAGCTATGAAATCGAGTAGGTTGTATGCAAAGAGCATAGATAGACAATAGATAAACATGTATATAACTCCATAAACGCCGCAAATAAACCTGATTATCGAAAGGAAACACACGTAAAATGAGTGGAAGGAACAAGGCCGACCGTAAGTCATGTTTACCCCCACTCGGAGCAAAAAGTAGTGGTATTTTTCAATGGTTCTCTTGACACAGCTGAGAAATCGAGTAGGTTATATTCAAAGAACATAGATAGACAATAGATGAACATGTATATAACCCCACAAACGTCAAACTAAAGCGAATTAGCGAAAGAAACGCGAAAATTTACGAAGAAACAAGGCCGACCGTAAGTCATGTCTACCCGCACTCGGAGCAAAAAGTAGTCATATTTTTCCATGTTTCTCTTGCCACAGCTAAGAAAACACGTAAGTTATATACAAGGAACATAGATAGACAATAGATGAACACGTATATAACCCCATAAACGTCAAACTAAAGCGAATTAGCGAAAGAAAAACACGAAAGTTAATGGGGAAACAAGGCCGACCGCTAGTTATATTTACCGGCAGTCGGACCAAAAAGTAGTTGTATTTTTCCATGGTTCTCTTGACATAGCCAAGAAATCGAGTAGGTTATATGCAAATAACATTGATAGACAATAGATGAACATGTATATAACCCCATAAACTTTCTCACACTGCTACTTTCTCACACTACTCTCTCTCTCTCTCTCTCCTCCTTCTTCTTCTAATTGCCTTCCCTTTAGAGCGTAATATGATCATAGAGAGAGAGAGAGAGAGAGAGAGAGAGAGAGAGAGAGAGAGAGAGAGAGAGAGAGAGAGTTATATTAAAGCTAGCTCTATTTTTTCCTCTTTCTAGGTTAAGTAAGATTATACATATATTAAATCTCTCTCTCTCTCTCTCTCTCTCTCTCTCTCTCTCTCTCTCTCTCTCTCTCTCTCTCTCTCTCTCTCTCTCTCTCTCTCTCTCTCTCTCTCTCTCTCTTTTAACTGAGAGCTATGTATTATGATAACATTACGTGAATGACACAATAGACTGATACATTATATGAAGCAATAAAGATAAACTTGCTTGTAGCTATTGTGTAACTCGGGAATTTGAAGATAACTGTCAAAGGTCACAATTAATACTCGGACATTCCTCTCTTTTCTTTAGTTTACATTGTAGGATGTGTCAGACTATTACTAGAATCACAGAAGTAAGTAAATGAATAAATTCATAAATAAAAATACCACGGAGAACTCGTCACTGATCTGAATTAGTGCCTATTAAAAGTAATAGAGATGAGGCGTGTGTTAATTAGGCCAATGAGAATGCTGGCCTTACTTCTACAGTAACAATAATAGATGTGTAGAAATAACGGACTAGGAATAGTAGACAGACACACCGTCAATGAAATGACATATATTAAACAGAACTTGATTTATTTCTTATTCAAGACAACTTTCAAACATTATGGAGATTCCAGGGTCTTTAGTTACAGTCTCCATTTGACAATGCAGAACCCTTAGTTGAAAATAAAGTCATGGAAACAGAAACACACAAACATAGAGCTTAATAAACAAATTTACACTCATACCACAGATTTTGAAACAGTTCTCTCTTACCATCACTATTTGAAAGGTTACAATTAAAGATACCCATGATTTTAAGGATATTTTCATACTTCAAGTGATTAATTGGCAAGATTTCCAGTTTATTATAAGGAAAAACAGCCTTGAAAACTCGGCTGATCTTGGAAAAGTGCGGTGAGAGAGCAAGTCGTTTCTCAATACGGGTTAAACTTTCAAAGACCAAAGATAATAATTCGGGTCTCCTTTCACATTTCCCTTGAGTCCAGCACCAAACCCTAGCTAGAATAAGGATAGTACCATTAATAAAGCACACTGAAAACCTTTGTGGCTTTAAATAGAGGTGAAAAAGGCAAGGGAGACAGCTCATGACGTCACGGTGAGCAACGGAGCAATGACACTTACCCCAACAAGACTCACCTCTCTGAAATGGTGAGATATACCTGTACTCACCCTTACCCAGCCCTACAGCCATCACCCTTCGACCCATTAACCTCCCCTGGGTGTGAATCAGTAGTGTATCTCATCCCCTGGGGCGGAAATTGTGAAATAGCGGAAGGTTTGATAGGAAAGGACCGCCGGAGGTTGGCTCACGGGGTATTTATTGTTGCTTTGTGGTGTTTGTCTGTCTGGTGAACCGGTGACCTTCTCTCTCTCCCTCTCTCTCTCTCTCTCTCTGCCAAAGTGCTCCAGTGATGTGTTTTCCTTAGGTGTGTGTAGATGTGTTTGTTTATGTTGTTAGGTTGATACTGGTGTTATGATTAATTTTGTCAGGGTAAGGTCTCTCTCTCTCTCTCTCTCTCTCTCTCTCTCTCTCTCTCTCTCTCTCTCTCTCTCTCTCTCTCTCTCTCTCTCTCTTTTAAGTAAGGTTCTTCAGGTGGTGTTTGTAGTGAGAAAAGTTAATTCTCCTGTGTGCTAGTCCTAAACTGCTGATATTTGAGTGAATTCTTAGTCTTCACTTCTCAGGATGGTAAATAACCTTAGCTTGCTCGCAATCTAGCCAATGAAGGAATCGGTGACTAAGTTCGTGCATTGAATTAATGTAAATCTAACTAAACTTAACCTATTCAAACCTAACCTTACCTTACCTTACCTAACCTTATCTTATCTTACCTTGCCTTACCTCACCTTACCTTACATTATCTTATCTTACCTAACCTAACCTAACCTTTCCTTGCTTTGCCTTGCCTTACCTTATCTTGCCTTATCTAAGCAAACCTAAATTAATCCAACCAAACTAAATGTAACCTGGTGTAATGCTTGAATGAAAACGGTAATGTTTCTCGTATATTAACCCAGTGATGTGCTGTTCAAGGCTGATTTATGGGTTATTGTGAGTGGAAATGCTTTATTCTTGCTCATAAGATTCTAGGTAGTTCTTGAATGAAAATACCAGTGTTTCTTCGATATTAAACCAGTGATATTTGAGATGGATGTATTAGTTATCAAGACCTGAGATGTGTTATACTTCTTAAGGTTTGATGATACTTAACTTAGTCTCGTCCTTGAATGAAAATACTGGTTTCTTTAATATTAGTTAATGATGTGCTTTCCGAGACTGATTTATGGGTTATAGTGAACTGCGGTGAATTACACGTGTTTCTTAAGGTTTGATGATTTTTAACCCCTTGAGTACTGGGACACATTTTCATTTTTATTCTGTTTATTATTTGTCAGTTTTATACAGCTTAACAAACTTGTGTAGGGATTAGAATGGTGAAAACGTCTTTAATCTTCTGTCCTTCATAGACCCTTTGTTAGCATCAATCATGTAGTCATACTCAAAACTCAAGATAAAAATGTGTCCCAGTACTAAAGGGGTTAAGCTACCAAAATTACTCCTTGAATTAAAGTGATATTTCTTCTATATTAACCTTGTGTGATGTACCTTCATAGACCTGAAACACATTATACTTGTTCTTAAGGTTTGATGATTCATAACCTAACCTAATATAGTCCCTGAAAAGAAAATGGTAATACTAACCCAGTGGTGTGCTTTTCAAGACTGACTTGTTGGTTATTGGGGAATGAGATGCACTGTATTGGTTGACAGGGTTTGATGATGGGTGTTGGAGAGAGAAGTACCACCGACACCATTACCATCACCACCTTCACTTCTGCTGCCTGTCCATCCCTCCCTCGGCCTTAATGGGAATGCCTCCATGGACCTCTCACCAGACATCAGGCAAGTTTCAAATCATTTACTTAATTTACAGATCAATTATTGTCATTCTTTTCTTCTTTTCTTTGCTGTTTTTTGTTCTTTTGTCGTTATTGTTATTGAACGTTCCAGCCCGAGCAGTGAGCACGTCACCAGAAGTGGGAGTCATGCCCGCAGCAGGTCTGTGTCGGACCTGTCCCGGGTCTCCCCGATGCCGGAGACGGTGAATGAGGCAATTGTCAACGGCACCTATGACAAGAACCTCAACAAGGAGACGGCCATCAACAGGAACAATGCCAGGTGAAGCTCTCCCTGGGGTCTTGATTTGTGGGAGGATAATGGACTGTTCTTTTAATGACTCTTGTAACTCCTACATGCTTCAAAGTTCAGATGCAGAGAATAAGGCAGCAAGACAGCCCCATGCATTTTGTGACAGTTTATACAACATGCACAGATGTGCATTGAGGTGAGGATGAGTTGATGGCAGTGTTGTTCACCCCACAGTGCTCCGGTGTGCTGGGGTGAGCAGCCTCGGAAGTCTTACAGTCTGCCGCACCGCTACAAGGCGTGCCGGGCACTGCCGCAGGATAACGTGGCACTCGCTGAGCCTGCCGTGAAGCCCTCTGAATTCAAGCAGCAGTTCATGTCAATGAGGCAGTGGTTCAACAGGTTCAGTGATGAGCAGAAAAACATGGTGCTGGCAGAGCTCCTGGTCAGTAAGGAGTTTGTCTTTCTATTGTTGAGTTTTCTTTTGTTTGAGATATATTGTAGTCTTAAAAACAGTGAAGCTTTGTACCAAGATGAGAAATGCCTGTATAGGAAACTTGGTTCTTCTTGCTGTTAAACTTCTGGTTCCTCCTCAGTACTGTCCTGACTAGATGATGTGCAGTGTACAGTCTGTTATGTTAAGAAAGATGATTTATTTTTGTGAGTACTGGAGCCTAACCATGTCTTGTACTAAATTGTGCATTATTCAATGTGTGACTACACCCTCAGGAGCACATTGGCCCCATCCAGCTACACCTTCTGTCTGTGGCTATTGGTGGCCGGCTGCACCACGGCTGCCCTCCTAACTGTGAGGACACCATTGGCTGCTTTCCCCCTGACCTGGGAATCACCATATTTTCCTACCTGGACCCTGTCTCCCTGGCCCGGGCCTCTCAGGTGTGCAGGTAAGCCTGGACACAGCCGTGGCTGTGAAGTGTTGCAGGACATAGACCAAGGGACAGAAACTTGTGGAGATGGTGTGGAAACGGTGGAGACTTGGACAGTGCGCCAACCCGTCACTCTAGAGAAGCAGTGGAAGGAGGCTCAGTGGTGGCAATAGGAGCAGATGGTTTCCTCCAACAGAATCTTATTGAGAAGAGATAGACTGACTATGTTGACAAAATTACATAAGATCTCACTCATCTGTTTTCCATATTGAGAGAATGATGTAAAAACTAGACTGAGACCACTATGGCATGCACTCTACACACTCCTGACTGAATGAAATCTTGCATCTCCCCAGAAAGTGGCACAGTCTGGCATCCCATGACTGCTTGTGGCGGCACCTGTCCCAGCAGAGGAAGTGGCAGCTCTCCCCCTCATCCAACCTGAAGCAGCTGGCCCAGTGCACTCACCCCGATGGCTCTGTGGACTGGAAGCAGGCAAGTGGTGCTGGGATGCAAAGATACATTATATTCCTACTTTATTTTACTTTTTATGTTAGAGGGGAAAGCTGGCCAAGGGTAACAGAAAGAGTGAAACCAAAACTTTTGCCATTATCTTATCAGCAGCTGTAAATTTGAAGATGTTAATGAGATAATGGCTAAAGAGCAACACTGATTTTGGGAAGATAAGATGGTTTTTAAGAATAGAGTCTCTGTTCATGCGGATCCTGCCTTCTACATAAAAAATAAATAAAAGATTAAAATGACTCCCATATTAGCCTCAGAGTCTCTAATGATAACTTTTCCTTTTAATTTAGGGACTGGCACCTCAGTAGGCACTTTCACAATTTTCCCCTTTCATAAAAAAGATGTGACAGGATAAAAAAATATGACAAAGGATAAAAATAACCAAAAATATTCACTAAACACTAACAAAGAGAGTGGACTGGATAGGGCTGCCATGGTACAGTGGAACAACATGTGCTCTGGGGCCAATAGATCCTAAGTGCATGGGTTCTTATCCTGGCCATCCGAGTGGAGATTGGGCATCCACTTGGGGTAACAGTTCTCAAATGGGTGGGCTTTCAGCTAGATCTTCATTAAGTGGTCTCCTTTAACCCATAAATTCCTGTAAAAAGCTCACATTGCATGAATAAAAGATGAAATAGAATAGATGTAAAAATTGATACCGTGGCAGGTGTTGAAATAAGAGATGTAAGGATTGATACCCTGGCAGGTGTTGAAATAGAATAGATGTAAAAATTGATACCTTGGCAGGTGTTGAAATAAAAGAGATGTAAAGATTGATACCCCAGCAGGTGTTGAAATAAAAGAGATGTAAGGATTGATGCCGTGGCAGGTGTTTAAATAGAATAGATGTAAAAATTGATACCCTGGCAGGTGTTTGTGGAGCGTTACCGCCTGCATCGTAACTGGCTCGGCGCCCACTGCCACGTGAGGACCTTTGAGGGGCACACAGAGGGCGTCTCCTGTGTGCAGTTTGATGACCACCGCATTGTGTCCGGCTCCCACGACAACACTATTAAGGTGACATGTCTTTGCTGCTGCACTGTTTGTGGTTTGTGGTGGTGTTTTTTCTGGTATTCTTAAATTGGATGTTTTTTTTGTCATTATTGATATGTATGTATATTTGTGTGTGTGTTTGTTTTTCTTTTGCTGTTGGTGTATATAGTTTTGTTTTTCCATTATTAGTACATGCAGTGTAGTATCTTCCCTTGTTCTGTCTCAGTCCTGCCTTTCCTTCTCCATTAACCTAACCTTCATTAACCCAACCTCCACTTCACCTCCACGAACCTTTATTAACCTAACCTCTATTAACTTAACTTCCACTTACCTAACCTAACCTAACCTAACCTAACCTAACCTCCATTAACCTAACCTGTATTAACGTAGCCTCCACTAACCTAGCCTAACCTAACCTAACACCTTTCCTTTCCTGCAGGTATGGAACATGAGGACCAACTCGAAGTGGTCGGTGCAGACACTTGTTGGTCACTCAAACATGGTGCGTTGCCTTCACCTCTCTGGGAACCGGCTGGTCAGTGGCTCAGCGGACGCCACTATCAAGGTGTGTTTGGGTCTTTGGTTTGTATTGTTAAATGCTTCTTTGCTTTTCCTCCACTTTTTCAGAAGGCTTTATTTCGATTGACAAGACCTTCAAACATAAAGCACATTATGGGTATTAATACAATAGCACCCCTCTCTTCTTGACCTCTGACCATATAGAGAAGCAGTCCTTATTAACATGTTGGCTGAGTGGACTGGTGAGTGGTGGATGAGTGGATGACTGACTCTGGTCCTTATTGCAGGTGTGGGATGTGGAGGAGACAAGCCAGTGGTCATCCATCAACTGTAAGGTTACTATGATTGGGCATTCATCCACTGTACGGTGTTTACAGGTTAGTTCTTCTTCTCCTTTTTCGTTATTTGTGTGACTTGTAAATGCTGAGTGGTTTATGTGAAGGTTGTGGGTTCTGGTTTATGGGAAGTTTATTTGAAGGTTGTGGATTTATTTAGTCAAGAAAATACTCAGGGCTACAGTGGTACAGTGGAACCATGTGCACTGTGGGGGCTGAGAGATCCTTAAGTGCATTGGTTTGAGTGCTGGTCATGGTTTGAGGGGAGATTGGACATCCACTCAGGGTAATGGTTCTCAAATGGATGGGTTTTCACATACAAAGTCCCCATTAGGTGGTCTCCTTTAGCCCATTAAATTCTCATCAGAAGCCCACATTGCATAAATAAAAAAAAAAGTAAAAAGATCAGGCAAGTTTATGAATATGGGTGATGGGTGGAAATAGGGTTATTTCATATAGGAACTGGCATATGTAGAGCTTATGACTCCCTTGTGTTATCATGTTCATCCTGTCGTTGTGTTGTGCAGGTGGTGGGGGAGCGAGTGGTGAGTGGCAGCTACGACCACTTTGTGAAGGTCTGGGCGCTGTCCTCGGGGGAGTGTCTGCGCACGTTAGCCGGCCACCAGGAGCCTGTGTTGACTGTGGCCTTCGATAATGACAAGATTATCTCTGGGGCGGCTGACAAGACCATCAAGGTGAGGTGCTGGGTGTCAGGGTGCTGGTTGGTGGTGGTGGTGGTGGTGGTGGTGAAGGAAAGGTTAAAGTTTGGGGTGATATTCTTATCTTGTGAAGTGGAGTGAAGTTGTGTATTTTAACTTGTTTCCTATGATTGTGTTTTTTATTATTTAGCTTCATTTTGTCATTTCCTCTCCTTTCTTTGTGTTTTTATCATTCACATTAAGTTTCTCTTGCTTCCTGTTTGTATTTTTATCATTTAACTTCATTTTCTTTATTGTGTAGAAGCAGCATCTCACTTTCCTCTCCTTTTCTCATATATTCTTCATTACCCTTTAGTTTTCTATTATTTTATTATTCCTATGATTATTTCCTATGATTGCATCCTTCATTTTTCATTTTATGTTTTTCCTATGATTGTCCTTTTATTATTCAGCTTCAATTTCTCACTTTCCTCTTTTTTTCCTTTTATGTTCTTCATTTACCTTCAGTTTCTCATGCATTCACAATACAAACATCCAACAAAAATACCAACACTTACCAAAAGCTGTGATCGTCAGTTTGTATTTTATTTATTTAGCTTCACTGTCTTTATTGTGTACATGTAGCGTTTCACTTTCCTTTCTTTCCACTTGTATTCTTTATTTACCTTCAGTTGCTCATCATTCACTTTACAAACAACTAACACAAGTGAACACCAATAGTTACCAACGTTGTGATCCTCCTTTCTTTCCACTTGTATTCTTCATTTACCTTCAGTTTCTCATCATTCACTTTACAAACATCCACCACAAGTGAACACCAATACTTACCAACGTTGTGATCCTCAGGTGTGGCAACTAGAGACAGGTCGATGCCAGAAGACGCTGGTTGGACACGAGGATGGGGTGACTACTCTTACTTTTGACCAGACCACCATCATCTCTGGCTCCCTCGACTGCACCATACGTCTGTGGAGCCTCGCGACGGGCCAGTGTGTGGGTGTGCTGGATTGGATGTCCAGCGAGGGCCACACAGGTGAGGCACTGATGCTAGGAAGGAGATAGGCACTGGCTCTCACAACAGTTTTATTGCTAAGCTTAATAATGACAGTAATAGTAATAACAAAGAGAGGCTAGTGCTCATCCAAAAAAGAGAAAATTTCAGTTGTAAAGATTGAAAACACTAACAGTTGTGCATATCTGTAAAACTTAACATAAGTAGAAGATTCATTTTTTTATCTCAAGGCTGCCCACTTTCTTATTGATTCAGAATTTTGTTTTTTTACTTATTTTCTTTATTCTATCTTTCATTTTCTTCTCATCAACACAAATTTTATTCTTCAAGTCATCATAGTTTTTCCTCAATTTTATTATTTGCTTTCATAACTTCATTCATTTTTTCATCATTTTTAGTCTGACCATTAACTCTTGATGTGTGTGTGTCTGTGTGTGTGTGTGTGTGTTTGTGTTTGTATGTGTGCAGTGCCTTATTTGGTTTATCCTGGTGATTGTGAGCTTGGTGCATACATAGACATTGTTCTGTATTACCTTTAACCTGGAAATCCTTGTTGATTCTTACGCTGAATGTGATAAGTCACCTGTGCTGTTTTTTGAGGTGACCAGCACTTCTATTACCTGGTGTTGCTCTTGCTACAGGTGTGATACGGTGCCTGGCTGCAGACTCCCGGCGTATTGTGAGTGCTTCCGATGACAAGACCATAAAGGTGAGCCGCAGCTCTTACTTACCACAGTTTGCCACATGACCTAACCTAACCTACCACCGTTTGCCACACTCACTACCCACTATTACAGGTGTGGGACAGAGACACCTGCCGCCGCCTGGTGACCCTGAGGAACCACACCGATGGAGTCACGTGCCTCGCCTTCAACGACCATGTCATAGTGAGTGGCTCCTATGACAAGACTGTTAAGCTGTGGGACTTCAGTGTCTGCTAACCCTCCGGCCTCCCTTTGTTACCTCCTAAGGGTGTTTCCCCTCCCCAGCCTGCCTGAGGGAAGGTTGTTGTGACCTGCAGTGATATGGGTACACTCAGTCTTTATCCAGGAAGGTCTCCAGATTCCAACGTGTTTCTCATTATAGGCACAAATGCATATCCAGTTCCCAGATGCACTGTATGTCTTTTGTTTCTGCAGCAAAGGGTGTTGTTGTTGTTGTTGTTGTTCCCTGCACCAACAAAGAAGAGGATGAAAAGGAGAAAAAGAGATAAAAAGTTATAGTAATAATAACAAAAATGATGATAATGATAAAAATAATGATAATGAAAATGAATGAGTGAATGAATAAATAAAAAGACTGATATAAATCAAGATCAAAATGAGAAGAAAGAAGTGAGAAAGGAGAAAGCAAAAAGAGACAAAATGAAAATGAAGTGACCCCTAAGAAGAGCACTGAGGTCAACAGAAGATAGCACTTGTTGGATTGACCTTGCCTGACTTCAAACAAATAAGGGTCTCCTAATGACATAGATAGGCCACCTTTAGCCCTCATATTATTGCTTGAATGTAGAGAGACAGAGAGAGAGAGAGAGGAACAAGAATATAGATCTCTCTGGCATCCATTACTATATGTTTCCCAGGTTCCATCATTTGCATGGGTGTCATTGCTTACATTGTTACTACAAGATGAAATAGATCAAAACAGCGATGAAGATAATGGAAATTCCCAGAACCATCAAACTCAATCCATAGTGGTGCAGTCTTATCAGTTTGTGGAGCCTGGCCGTGATGGAGGCTTGGAACACTGGTGGTTGACTGTTTCCTTGTTCTAAAGGTGGTGATGTGAATGTTTGACTCCCATCACTCCCCCTGGAATGTAACAGTGTGTGTGTCTCCAAGTGTAGATGTCCTTCTCCTTGGGGAATAGCAATGGTACAACTCGGAGGAGAAATATTCCATGTCATAGTCCAGGGTCATGGTGGGGGGGATGTAGTTTTTCGTTGGAGTCTTGGGCAGCCTCATGCGTCAGACTGATGGCACTCTGCACATTTTCCTACCCAAATGTTATGGGGGTTCTTTCCTCTTTGAAAGCTCAGCATTTATCATTCAGGGTACACTTCTTTGAGGCAGACTGGCAAGACTGCACAACCAAACACCTGCTCTCACTCTTGCCACAGTCATCTCTGGTGTGTCTCATTCATGGAGAGCCACCTGACGAGTACACTTTAATGACGTGAGCTTTTAAACCTGTGGGTGTGTGGCAGTCCCTCAGGTGGAAGCCTTCAAGGCCAACAAGTTATAATGTCACAGTTCAAGAGATATCCTTCAGTGAGGTCTGGTGATGAATGGTCTGGGAAATGCTGGTCTTTGTGAGGAGCAAAGTGGTGTGTTTTGAGGAGAGTGATTTTCATCTGTATTGAAGGAGTCACCACCAGACACTTGTGTAACCAGGGAGAGAGAGAGAGGAGAGAGAGAGGCCTGGCAAGCAGTATTTTTTCTGGACGTCACACTGCACAAGAATCCTCTACGACGGGAACTTGTGTGTTTATGTTCAGCAACCCGGGTTGTTGTGACTGTCCCTTATTAGTTGGTTATCAATAGTAGAAGAAAAGAATCCTCTTGGAACATGGTTACCTGCACACTGTCTCTAGCTTTGTCTTCATGAGTGTGTTGGGTTGGTGGTCACTGTAACCTGAGGATGGATGCCTTGCCTTGCTGGGTGCACCCCGCCGTGGACAGCTTGCTGAAGGACCGCCTTGATCATCACCACCCTCACAGCGTCTTTATGTTCCCTCGGTAGCTCAAAGTAGCGTGAAAGTTTCAATTTTATACTTACGGTATGCTTGAAATGATTTATTGAAAGTGAGGGAGATTAGTGTAGTGTCCATTGTATTCTCCAAACATCTTTGATATGTAGGATCTCACTGTCTTCCTTTGAGAATATTGACATTTCCACCCATAGGAATAGAAGTGAAGAGAGTGTTTTGTACTGAAAGCTTCTGGGCTTCTTAAATCTTTTGACAATAATTGCTTGGTTTCTTGGTGTAGGGATGATAGAAGTGTACCATTTCTCCATTAATGCAAAAGACAGATTCAGTATATTAAATACTCGTATTATAGAAGTATAGTCAATTCATAGTGTTGTAAATAGCACCACTGGAACTATTGCCATTTTATCTTGACTTAATGACAGTGGTACAAAGACTTATTTCACCCACTTTGAAATACTTATGGGCATTGATTGAGACCTCTTACATGCAGAATACTGTTGATGAGGGCCTGGCAGACCTTCATAAGTCTGTTTGCCTTCCATTGGGTTCTGACTGTGTTATGGGAACCTGGATATGCACTACAGATTACTCCAATTTATACTGAGAAAATGAAACCACAACCTTACAGGCTGGACAAGACTTACAAACCTTATACTCTTTATCACAACATTCTCACAAGCACAGATACTGGTTGTACATAACATAAACAGTGGACAATAAGGAGTAGAAATTACTTTTATTTTGTGCAGAATAAGTTGGGGTAATGAATGACTCACCTTTGTGATAATGCTGTTGGCACACCCTGCAGCCTGACTTGTTAATTCTGGGGGTGTTTATTGGTGTTTTGGCAAGTGTACTCTGCATGGTTGCTGTCACCCGAATGTTGTCCGTTGTGTGGGGAGTACAGTAGTAGTGTGTCCGTGTGTCTACTGCACCTTGTTTCCATCATCTGTCACGGCTCTCTGAAGTGTATCCCAGGCATTTGTTTGGTGTTTGAGATGCTGCTTGATCCTGCTGTGTATGTGACACCAGTAACTCTCATGTGGAGGCTGGCTGGGTCTGTGTGTGTGTGTGTGTGTGTGGTTAGGACAGTGACAGATTGAGATAGAAATTCTTTGATGAGTATTATAATTTGATGCCATTCAAAGTAGATGCTAAGACATGCATACATATTTACTCTTTTTTGCATCACCTCAATATGTGTTATTGGCAAAGGTGAACTTGCAATTAGGTTTGAAATTGGGCATTCCTCACCTCTATTTTGATGCATATCGGTGGTGTGGAGTGTCAGAAGTGATGGAGGAAGCTCACCAAGACAGCGTTTCATCCCACAACTTGGTGAAGGAGTGTGCAGTTTGCCATGACAAAGTAAAAATGTCTGCAGTGAATTGAAAAATCAAACTGGAGAGAAGGACGAGAATTTTTAACTTTTTTATATATGTGAAGGCGTTGTGCAGCTGATGTAAATACTAGAAGGTGTCGTGTGTCTGACAAAAACAGTGCAGGTGTAAGGTGAGGTGTGGCCACTGCAAGGCAACACAAGCCTGGACATGAAGTGGTTCAGTACACACATTCATGGGCCAAATCAAGCTCAGTATTGCACAAGGTTTGCCGTCACCTGTTCATCTCGTATCATGTGTACGTGGGAGTTGCCTTGTGTTCGTGGCAACTAAGGAGGTTTTGGAAGTATTACATATATATATTTTTTTAGTCTGTTAAATGGGCGGTGCAGGATTATATTTAACTTTTATTACATTTGGGAAAGTTGTTCAAAAATACTTGCCTTGTGTGTCACCTTTCATGTTACGACGACGAGTAAAGCACAGTTGTTCCTCGGTCTCATTGTGGCTGCAGTGAACAGGTCGGCCCATCATGTCATTGAAGTGTTGATGTTAAGTTTCAGTATTTTGAGGAAGACTAAAGACAACCACCAACTTTGCTACTCAGAGGCAGTGCTTGGTGAGCTCTCCGTCAAGTGTCCTGTGTAGATGATTTGTTTTTATTCCTCCATCCTTACTGTTTGAACTTCCTCTGTACATTTTTTTGTATCCCTTAACCTTTACTTTACCTTTACATTTTTTAATTTCTCCTTCATTCTGTAACCTTGCTTGAACTTCCTCTGTATATTCTTTTGTATCCCTTAACCTTCATTTTTGGGCCTTTTTTTTTTAATTCTCCTTTCCATGATCTCTATGACCATTTCAACAAGCCCTTTTCTCCTTACCATTATCTCTTAGACCATTTCTGTAACTCTTTTCTCAATCCCATAACATCTTAATTATTTTAACAAGCTCTTTCTTCATCCCATTACCTCTTAGACCATTTCTATAACCCCTTTCTCAATCACATAACATCTTAACTATTTTAAACAAACTTTCTTCATCCCATAACCTCTTACACCATATTTGCAACCCCTTTCTCTATCCCATAACCTTAGTTTAGGTTGTTATAACATTGCACATTCATTTTGCACAATTGTAGAAAGGCCAGGAGCTTTTCTACATATGTCAGGTGCACAAGGTGACTATTTCAAGGGGGAATAGTGGCCAAATCTATATGGGGTCTGGTTTGATCAAGATGCGTTCAGGTCACATTGTATCTGGACCAGCATTGAAGTACTGCAGTCAAACCAGGATCTGCAATTGAAGTTAGAGGTTTAGGAATAGACTGAAAGGTACCTGTGGGGAGAGTAATGAAAAATATAGATACTAAGATTTTTATGTCCAGCTAGGGTGGAGGAATAGTTTAAGAGTGAGTGGTGGTGGTGGTGGTGATGGTGTAATTTGCCACATGGGGATAGGGAGAGAGTGAGGTGAGTGTGAATGTACAAGTAAAGTGAGTGAATATGAGAGACCAGCAGTGATGGAGGGGAAGACACAAGCTTTTGTTGTTACTATGTAGAGGGCATTCCAAGAGAAGTGTGGGTTCGTTCGTGTGTTTGTGTGTTGCTAAGTTATGTGTATACAGTAAAACCTCTTTTCAACAGGTGTGTGGGCCAGGAGTGAAGAGTTGAGAGCTTACCAGAGTGACTGAAGTGCCTGAGTAGGTGTCTGTCTGTCTGTATGTGTGTGTGTTCATTTGTAGTGATGTTCAGTTGCTGCCTTGGTGTACATCTAGGAAGACATTCTTGGTGGTGTATTGAGTGGTGTTGCTCTTTATATGGCTCGGAAAGTATTCTTAGTGATGATGCAGTTGCTCAGACAAGGAATGTTTCTTTCTTCCAATGCTGTGCCTTTCTGCTTGATTGATCTGTTTAGAGAAGGTTTTACTGTGTATGTGTGGAGGTGTGTTGAGTGTGTGTGTGTTTCTTGATCTCTTGCCCGGTTGTGTGTGTGTGTGTGTGTGTGTGTGTAGAGGTGCATCATTTATGAGTTCTATAGGACACTGAAGACCCAGCATCTCACACCAGGTTGCCAAGACATTACATTCTGTTGTACTCTTAGACTTTCCCCACAAAACCATCCTTCATACCTTCATATTTTTCCGGACACTTTTGTATTATAGTCTCTTCATTCTGTACCTTAGAAAAACAAAATAGAGAACCATTTACCTCCAACTTGTCACAACATCACTCTCTCCTTTTCTCCATGTGGCCAAACAAGCAAGTTTACAGTAGCAGTGAAGGAAATAAGACTTGGATCAGAGTCTAGCAAATGTGTCCAGGCATGAAGTGAGGGATATTGCATGTAGGTTGAGATTCTGAAGGGTGTGGCAAAGAGGAGGTATATTTAACAGTCTTCTACCTGGTGTATATTTTTGGGTGTAGTAACAGAGGGTCACATGTCTTGTTTTACCCAGAGTCATTCGCTAGTGACCTCATTGCCAGATCTCATGCGTTCGTTGATTACGTTTTGCCGTTGTTTCCTCAGTGCAAGAAATTTGAGTTTGTGAAGCCCTGAATGTGGCGGAATATAAATTATGCACTCTTTGTTTTCAGCACCAAGTGAGTGAATTGATGAGTGTTCCAGGTTCTGTTTCCCTGGGTGTCCTGTGTGAGGTAATAAGCTGTGCACTGTTAGTTTCCTGCAATCAGCAATGTTGAGTTACTCGTACAAATATCTCTGTAGTTGAATTTCTCGTGTTTTGTATATTTTTTATTGTCCTGGTATAGTTATAGTTAATGGAGGGGTAACTAATGTGTGGTCCAGTGTGTTTAGCTTTTTCCAGTATTCTTAAGTCCTCTAATGTAGTGAAAATGTACCAGTTATCATGTTACGTAAGGAGAGTGTATGGTTAGAGGGCTTGGGACTCGGAAAACTAAAACCGTAGGCGAGGAGAGAAAATTTACCATTAACCTTGACTATTAATTAACATTTACTAAGATATGGTTAAGGTAGTACAAGTTTTAACCATAACATTGTATTTTGCCTGCGTGCTAATGAGCTTCTAATACGTTTTAATTCACCGCGTCTTTACCGTTGGTTTCCGGCTTCTGACACGACTAACTCTGTCCTGAAGACTTGTAGTTATGTTAGCAGTGTTCACGTTACATAGAGTACAGTATATCGAACCAGTCCCTCCTGAGATGTATGTTGCTTCAGTGCTGACGAGTTTGCCAATAGTTACGTTTCTTCTCTTGATATTTAACTCATTGATATTATAGATTTAGACGTATTAGTGCAGTTATGATTGGTGGTTTGATAATGTTCTCTCTTTCCACTGTAGCATTTTTACTTGATCTTGAGTCCTCTAATCTGCTAAGGATGAATGAATTGATTGCTTCCTTTGTTTCTAAATTTCTCTGAGGATAAATCAGTTGTTTTGAGATTATAAGCAGATTGAGGGATGTAAGATGATGAAAAATGCTGTGAAAATGAGGGAGTTACTTGCCTAACCTTTATAACTGTATCTTTTCAAATACGTATTGTCATCTTCATAAACAAACTACCTATTATTTTTCCATTGTTTTGTAAAATTGAAGTGAAAATGAGAAAAGTAGGAAAGATGAGGTAAATTTTAAGCCACTTGTATTCTGGAAAAGTTGAAAAGTTTAGATAAATTTAATATCTCAAGAAATTTTGATAACTGACAAATTTCAGACCACCCATAACTTGGAACAGGACTAAAACAAAGATACCAATTTGTCTGACGAGTGATGAAGAACTCAGTAAAGATCCAATGCTATCCCAAAATGCAGAGTTCGGAAGTTTGTTGATGAGGATGACTATACATAAACTTTTCAAGACTTCTCTCCAAGAGCCGACAAGAAAGAAGGAAGGAAGATCAAAACGCGACTATGCAACTAACTTTTGTATCGATTTGGGACATCATACATGCAAGAATCCTGATACGAATGCCTGTCGTGTATGTGAGGTATGTGTTTGACGTCTGTTTCCATGAAGGAGTGACTGTATTTATAAGTGTGTGGGGTATTAATGCTTCTATTTATCGTGGATGGAAGGTTTTTTATATCTGTGTGTCTGTATGTGTGAGTGTTTGCATTAGTGGAAAAATATATGTAACTTGCTTGCTCAAATATATGGAATTGTTTTTTCGTGACCGGCTGAGATTATGATGTTAGGTAAGTGTTGCTTAGTCTGGTGAATTTATATACATTCCAAGTTAAATCTGTGGTCTGTGATGCCACTTTTGATAAATTTGTCTAATCTGCTTGATGATGTTGAAACAATACGGAATTTTAGACGTTACAAATAGAGTATTTAACTTCTGTGGTGCAAGTTGATGTGGGGATTTATGTCATGGGGAACATAATGTAGTAGGTGTGATGATGGTTGGAGTGTAAGTGTGGGTGGGTACTAAGTGTTTATCAATGTGGGGCGATATGTTTGCAATGGTCCATAATGCTTTGAAGTCTGCTTAGCCAGGCCTTGTGAGTTGAGGGGTCTAGAAGGTGACAGCCCACAGACAGTACTGCAATGGAACAAAAGGACGAGCATCATTCCACTCTTGACTATTGACGCAGAGCCAGAAACGGAGGTGCTCTTCTCAGGATTGGCTCTTATGTTGCCGCCGCTGTGAGGAAGTGTAATTGGGCTTCTCGGTCTGCTACGTTTGTTTCCGGATACTGTACTGCTCTGGGTCGTTTGCCGCTGTGCTTGAATACCGCAAGCCTTACTGAATGTATCTATGCAATTTGAATTTACAAGTGATATATGAGTGTGAGGAACCTTCATCTCTGTGCAAGTTAGTGTGTGTGTGTGTGTATGTGTGTGTGTGTGTGTGTGTGTGTGTGTGCTGGGCATCTTGTCACCTGATACTTGCTGGGTCCTGTATTAACAAAGATTCTTAAGCATGTAACTTCTTCTTAAACAGATTTTCAGTCTTAAAATCTATCTAAACTTCCCAAAATTGTTGCTGTTCTTTATCCATTATCTGATCTGTAGTTTCAAATTTACTGCTGATGAGATAATGGCTAAAGTACAACACCAATTTCAGGAGGTTAAGATGGATTTTAAAACAAGAAATTTGTCTAAGGAAAAGGTACAAGACAAACTTAAGAATCTGTGTTAACATGAGCCCCGGCACTCACTGGTTGTCGCTGCTGCAAGGAAGGTGCCTTTAGGGGCTGGCTTAAACTCATTACCAGTTTGCTTATTAAGAAGAAGCCCTGTTTGTGCTCTAGGGCTTTTAGATGCCCCTTTGTTGCTGTTGTGCGTGTGTGTGTGTGTGTGTGTGTGTGTGTGTGTGTGTGTGTGTGTGTGTGTGTGTGTGTGTATGTATGTGAATGAGTCAAAGCAATATCCCTCTGTGTTCAAGTTTCTTTTAGTTCTTTTTTACGAGTGAATGACCTGATAAAAGGGCCATTGTGTGGTTGGCCCTTAGTTCCGTCTTTTGTGAGTGAATGAGTTGAGGAAATAGATTCTTTAGTGCTCCAGGCTCTTTAGTTTTCTGTGAGGGATTGAGTCCAGATTCCATTTTTCTCTATTCCGTCAGTAACTGCCAGAAGTGAATGAGTCCAAGAAATAGTCTTTTTGTATTCCAGATTTCTTTAGTCTTATTTTTTTGAGGAGCGAATGAGTTAAGATTCTATATTTTCCTTGGTTCATAGTGTTTTTAGAGTGAAGGTATCAAGGGAGCTGTTCTTTTTTGTGTTCATTGTTCTTCTATTCTGTTTTTTAAGAGTGAAAGAGTCAAGATCCCATATCCTTGCTGTCATTTTTGTATTCAAGGTTCTTTAATCCTGTTTTGTAAGAGTGAAAGAGTCATAATCCTATTTTTTTGCTGTTCTTTTTGTGCTGTAACATTCTTTTAGTCTTGTACAAATGAGAGTCAAGATCCCATTTCTTTGCTATTCTTTTTGTGTTCAAGATTTTTTTCGTCTTGTACAAATGAGAGTCAAGAAGATCCCATTCCTTTTAATCCTTTGGTAACCTCCATGGTGACACCAGATCCCGTCAGGTGGCCGTGCTGACGACAGTGTTAGTGTTGGTGGTTGTTGCTGCCACTCCAGTGTTAGACTATTTGTAGCTGGTGCTAGAAGAGGAGAAGGTTAGCTGTCCAGTAGATGTAATACCTTTTTTTTTCCTTTTTTGTTCTATTAAAACAATAAATACTCGTAGTGTATCTGTCTGCTTCATATCCTTTGGCACGTTCCATTTATTCTATGTACGAGGGGCACTGCAAAAGATGACAAAATTTTTACAGGAAAAGAGGTCCTCTGAAGTGGCTTTTCCTGTGGCACCACCAGGAAGTTTTCATTGGGGGGTTAGGGCAGTGCTAAGGAGTGGTTGGCGTGAAATGTAATGAAAGTGAAGTATTGATGGTAAATTGAACACTAAGGTACTAATAATAAGGGAAAACTGAGAGGGGGTTTAGGTCCTCTTTTCCCAGAGGAGAGCAAGAAAGATTCATTAATATTATTGTGGTTATGGAAGTATAAAGCCTTTTTGACTGTGAAAGTCGTATAATCATCAGTACAGTGTGTTGTCATCTAACATTATATACAGTACATACAGAAGAATATAACTTATGGCACCCACGTCTTATTTGTGTCTAAAGAACATTGACATTCACACTCATACTAAACTGAACTGTTGCTAAAAATGTTTGGAAATTTACAAATAAAAACATAGGATAGGATTGGATTGTACTCAGAGTTTGTTTGGTTAGGAAAGAAAATCATTAGTTGTGCTTAATTTTGTCCCAATGTTTCTTGTGTTGAATAATGGAAGTCTGAAATTTTGACCAACATAACTAGGAAACCACTTTATTTGACTTTGATTCCAATTAAAACACTTAAATATATAACTAGCTAAATTAAAATTACAATACAAGTTTTTCCCTTCTTTTCTTTGGATTCAAGGCCAATGTTTTTTTTTTTGCTTTCTTTATTTACTAAGTCTTTTTGTGTTAATTCACTAATTCACGCTGATCTCTCGGTTATAAAACAACACAATGCAATATATAATATTTTCCCTTATTTTCTTTGGATTCAAGGGAAGGCTTAGCTTGTTTCGATTCTTAAGTCTTCTTTGTTACTAAATCTTCACTTGGATTAATCTCGCGCTCATCTCTTGGTAATAAAACTCCATTTCTTTCTTGCCCCTCTGAGCATTCCATTCCTCCCTCCTCCTCTTCCTCTTCTTCCTCGTCTTCCTCATCCTCCATCTGGCTGTCTGTCTGCTGGTCTTCCTGTGTTGCTTCCTTCTGCTGTGTCTGCTGCTGCTGCTGCTGTTGGGTCTGCTGTAACTGCTGCTGCTGTTGCTCTCGTTTTTTGAGTTCTGAATGACGCCATTTCATCCTTCTGTTCTGGAACCAAACTTTGACCTGCAAGCAAAGAGTTACCATTACAAACTACACTAGCAAATCCAATAACATATATCTATATCTATGTATCCACTTTTAATTGCCATCATTTTCTTCATCCAGGGGCGGTATTTTGAAATGTCTTTTCCTGTACTCAGATTATATTAGGTTCCTATGTGGTGCTTTTCTCATACAGACCATTATAGGCATACTCAAAGTTTCCCTATTCTTCTCCACTCATCTTTAACCCCTTCAGTACTGGGACACATTTTCACCACGAGTATCGGGTATGAATTGACGGTTTTATTAATATTAGGAAGGGTCTATGGAGATCAGAAGATGAATGGCCAGAGTCTGTACTATTTTGATCCCCACATGAGCTCCTGAAGCTGTATAAAATCGACAATTGATAAATAGAATGAAAATAAAAAACGCGTCCCAGTACTGAAGGGGTTAAAGACGAGTGGAGAAGAATAGGGAAACTTTGAGTATGCCTATACTGGTCTGTATGAGAAAAGCACCACATGGGAACCCAATATAATCTGAGTACAGGAAAAGACATTTCAAAATACCGCCCCTGGATGAAGAAAATGATGGCAATTAAAAGTGGATACATAGATATAGATATATGTTATTGGATTTGCTAGTGTAGTTTGTAATGGTAACTCTTTGCTTGCAGGTCAAAGTTTGGTTCCAGAACAGAAGGATGAAATGGCGTCATTCAGAACTCAAAAAACGAGAGCAACAGCAGCAGCAGTTACAGCAGACCCAACAGCAGCAGCAGCAGCAGACACAGCAGAAGGAAGCAACACAGGAAGACCAGCAGACAGACAGCCAGATGGAGGATGAGGAAGACGAGGAAGAAGAGGAAGAGGAGGAGGGAGGAATGGAATGCTCAGAGGGGCAAGAAAGAAATGGAGTTTTATTACCAAGAGATGAGCGCGAGATTAATCCAAGTGAAGATTTAGTAACAAAGAAGACTTAAGAATCGAAACAAGCTAAGCCTTCCCTTGAATCCAAAGAAAATAAGGGAAAATATTATATATTGCATTGTGTTGTTTTATAACCGAGAGATCAGCGTGAATTAGTGAATTAACACAAAAAGACTTAGTAAATAAAGAAAGCAAAAAAAAAAACATTGGCCTTGAATCCAAAGAAAAGAAGGGAAAAACTTGTATTGTAATTTTAATTTAGCTAGTTATATATTTAAGTGTTTTAATTGGAATCAAAGTCAAATAAAGTGGTTTCCTAGTTATGTTGGTCAAAATTTCAGACTTCCATTATTCAACACAAGAAACATTGGGACAAAATTAAGCACAACTAATGATTTTCTTTCCTAACCAAACAAACTCTGAGTACAATCCAATCCTATCCTATGTTTTTATTTGTAAATTTCCAAACATTTTTAGCAACAGTTCAGTTTAGTATGAGTGTGAATGTCAATGTTCTTTAGACACAAATAAGACGTGGGTGCCATAAGTTATATTCTTCTGTATGTACTGTATATAACGTTAGATGACAACACACTGTACTGATGATTATACAACTTTCACAGTCAAAAAGGCTTTATACTTCCATAACCACAATAATATTAATGAATCTTTCTTGCTCTCTTCTGGGAAAAGAGGACCTAAACCCCCTCTCAGTTTTCCCTCATTATTAGTACCTTAGTGTTCAATTTACCATCAATACTTCACTTTCATTACATTTCACGCCAACCACCCCTTAGCACCCTCCCCCCCCAATGAAAACTTCCTGGTGGTGCCACAGGAAAAGCCACTTCAAAGGACCTCTTTTCCTGTAAAAATTTTTCACCTTTTGCAGTGCCCCTCGTACATAGAATAAATGGAAAGTACCAAAGGATATGAAGCAGACAGATACACTACGAGTATTTATTGTTTTAATAGAACAAAAAAAGGAAAAAAAAAGGTATTACATCTACTGGACAGCTAACCTTCTCCTCTTCTAGCACCAGCTACAAATAGTCTAACACTGGAGTGGCAGCAACAACCACCAACACTAACACTGTCGTCAGCACGGCCACCTGACGGGATCTGGTGTCACCATGGAGGTTACCAAAGGATTAAAAGGAATGGGATCTTCTTGACTCTCATTTGTACAAGACGAAAAGAATCTTGAACACAAAAAGAATAGCAAGGAAATGGGATATTGACTCTCATTTGTACAAGACTAAAAGAATGTTAAAGCACAAAAAGAACAGCAAAAAAATGGGATTATGACTCTCACTCTTAGAAAACAGGATTAAAGAACCTTGAATACAAAAATGACAGCAAGGATATGGGATCTTGACTCTTTCACTCTTAAAAAACAGAATAGAAGAACATTGAACACAAAAAAGAACAGCTTCCTTAATACATTCACTCTAAAAACACTATGAACCAAGGAAAATATAGAATCTTAACTCATTCGCTCCTCAAAAAAATAAGACTAAAGAAATCTGGAATACAAAAAGATTATTTCTTTGACTCATTCACTTCTGGCAGTTACTGACGGAATAGAGAAAAATGGAATCTGGACTCAATCCCTCACAGAAAACTAAAGAGCCTGGAGCACTAAAGAATCTATTTCCTCAACTCATTCACTCACAAAAGACGGAACTAAGGGCCAACAACACAATGGCCCTTTTATCAGGTCATTCACTCGTAAAAAAGAACTAAAAGAAACTTGAACACAGAGGGATATTGCTTTGACTCATTCACACACATACATACACACACACACACACACACACACACACACACACACACACACACACACACACACACACACGCACAACAGCAACAAAGGGGCATCTAAAAGCCCTAGAGCACAAACAGGGCTTCTTCTTAATAAGCAAACTGGTAATGAGTTTAAGCCAGCCCCTAAAGGCACCTTCCTTGCAGCAGCGACAACCAGTGAGTGCCGGGGCTCATGTTAACACAGATTCTTAAGTTTGTCTTGTACCTTTTCCTTAGATGGATTTCTTGTTTTAAAATCCATCTTAACCTCCTGAAATTGGTGTTGTACTTTAGCCATTATCTCATCAGCAGTAAATTTGAAACTACTGATCAGATAAAGGATAAAGAACAGCAACAATTTTGGGAAGTTTAGATAGATTTTAAGACTGAAAATCTGTTTAAGAAGAAGTTACATGCTTAAGAATCTCTGTTAATACAAGACCCAGCAAGTATCAGGTGACAAGATGCCCAGCACACACACACACACACACACACACACACACACACACACACACACACACACACACACACACACTAACTTGCACAGAGATGAAGGTTCCTCACACTCATATATCACTTGTAAATTCAAATTGCATAGATACATTCAGTAAGGCTTGCGGTATTCAAGCACAGCGGCAAACGACCCAGAGCAGTACAGTATCCGGAAACAAACGTAGCGGACCGAGAAGCCCAATTACACTTCCTCACAGCGGCGGCAACATAAGAGCCAATCCTGAGAAGAGCACCTCCGTTTCTGGCTCTGCGTCAATAGTCAAGAGTGGAATGATGCTCGTCCTTTTGTTCCATTGCAGTACTGTCTGTGGGCTGTCACCTTCTAGACCCCTCAACTCACAAGGCCTGGCTAAGCAGACTTCAAAGCATTATGGACCATTGCAAACATATCGCCCCACATTGATAAACACTTAGTACCCACCCACACTTACACTCCAACCATCATCACACCTACTACATTATGTTCCCCATGACATAAATCCCCACATCAACTTGCACCACAGAAGTTAAATACTCTATTTGTAACGTCTAAAATTCCGTATTGTTTCAACATCATCAAGCAGATTAGACAAATTTATCAAAAGTGGCATCACAGACCACAGATTTAACTTGGAATGTATATAAATTCACCAGACTAAGCAACACTTACCTAACATCATAATCTCAGCCGGTCACGAAAAAACAATTCCATATATTTGAGCAAGCAAGTTACATATATTTTTCCACTAATGCAAACACTCACACATACAGACACACAGATATAAAAAACCTTCCATCCACGATAAATAGAAGCATTAATACCCCACACACTTATAAATACAGTCACTCCTTCATGGAAACAGACGTCAAACACATACCTCACATACACGACAGGCATTCGTATCAGGATTCTTGCATGTATGATGTCCCAAATCGATACAAAAGTTAGTTGCATAGTCGCGTTTTGATCTTCCTTCCTTCTTTCTTGTCGGCTCTTGGAGAGAAGTCTTGAAAAGTTTATGTATAGTCATCCTCATCAACAAACTTCCGAACTCTGCATTTTGGGATAGCATTGGATCTTTACTGAGTTCTTCATCACTCGTCAGACAAATTGGTATCTTTGTTTTAGTCCTGTTCCAAGTTATGGGTGGTCTGAAATTTGTCAGTTATCAAAATTTCTTGAGATATTAAATTTATCTAAACTTTTCAACTTTTCCAGAATACAAGTGGCTTAAAATTTACCTCATCTTTCCTACTTTTCTCATTTTCACTTCAATTTTACAAAACAATGGAAAAATAATAGGTAGTTTGTTTATGAAGATGACAATACGTATTTGAAAAGATACAGTTATAAAGGTTAGGCAAGTAACTCCCTCATTTTCACTGCATTTTTCATAATCTTACATCCCTCAATCTGCATATAATCTCAAAACAACTGATTTATCCTCAGAGAAATTTAGGAAAAAAGGAAGCAATCAATTCATTCATCCTTAGCAGATTGGAGGACTCAAGATCAAGTAAAAATGCTACAGTGGAAAGAGAGAACATTATCAAACCACCAATCATAACTGCACTAATACGTCTAAATCTATAATATCAATGAGTTAAATATCAAGAGAAGAAACGTAACTATTGGCAAACTCGTCAGCACTGAAGCAACATACATCTCAGGAGGGACTGGTTCGATATACTGTACTCTATGTAACGTGAACACTGCTAACGTAACTACAAGTCTTCAGGACAGAGTTAGTCGTGTCAGAAGCCGGAAACCAACGGTAAAGACGCGGTGAATTAAAACGTATTAGAAGCTCATTAGCACGCAGGCGAAATACAATGTTATGGTTAAAACTTGTACTACCTTAACCATATCTTAGTAAATGTTAATTAATAGTCAAGGTTAATGGTAAATTTTCTCTCCTCGCCTACGGTTTTAGTTTTCCGAGTCCCAAGCCCTCTAACCATACACTCTCCTTACGTAACATGATAACTGGTACATTTTCACTACATTAGAGGACTTAAGAATACTGGAAAAAGCTAAACACACTGGACCACACATTAGTTACCCCTCCATTAACTATAACTATACCAGGACAATAAAAAATATACAAAACACGAGAAATTCAACTACAGAGATATTTGTACGAGTAACTCAACATTGCTGATTGCAGGAAACTAACAGTGCACAGCTTATTACCTCACACAGGACACCCAGGGAAACAGAACCTGGAACACTCATCAATTCACTCACTTGGTGCTGAAAACAAAGAGTGCATAATTTATATTCCGCCACATTCAGGGCTTCACAAACTCAAATTTCTTGCACTGAGGAAACAACGGCAAAACGTAATCAACGAACGCATGAGATCTGGCAATGAGGTCACTAGCGAATGACTCTGGGTAAAACAAGACATGTGACCCTCTGTTACTACACCCAAAAATATACACCAGGTAGAAGACTGTTAAATATACCTCCTCTTTGCCACACCCTTCAGAATCTCAACCTACATGCAATATCCCTCACTTCATGCCTGGACACATTTGCTAGACTCTGATCCAAGTCTTATTTCCTTCACTGCTACTGTAAACTTGCTTGTTTGGCCACATGGAGAAAAGGAGAGAATGATGTTGTGACAAGTTGGAGGTAAATGGTTCTCTATTTTGTTTTTCTAAGGTACAGAATGAAGAGACTATAATACAAAAGTGTCTGGAAAAATATGAGGGTATAAAGGATGGTTTTGTGGGGAAAGTCTAACAGCACAACAGAATGTAATGTCTTGGCAACCTGGTGTGAGATGCTGGGTCTTCAGTGTCCTATAGAACTCATAAATGATGCACTTCTACACACACACACACACACGCACACACACAACCGGGCAAGAGATCAAGAAACACACACACACTCAACACACCTCCACACATACACAGTAAAACCTTCTCTAAACAGATCAATCAAGCAGAAAGGCACAGCATTGGAAGAAAGAAACATTCCTTGTCTGAGCAACTGCATCATCACTAAGAATACTTTCCGAGCCATATAAAGAGCAACACCACTCAATACACCACCAAGAATGTCTTCCTAGATGTACACCAAGGCAGCAACTGAACATCACTACAAATGAACACACACACACACACAGACAGACACCTACTCAGGCACTTCAGTCACTCTGGTAAGCTCTCAACTCTTCACTCCTGGCCCACACACCTGTTGAAAAGAGGTTTTACTGTATACACATAACTTAGCAACACACAAACACACGAACCCACACTTCTCTTGGAATGCCCTCTACATAGTGACAACAAAAGCTTGTGTCTTCCCCTCCATCACTGCTGGTCTCTCATACTCACTCACTTTACTTGTACATTCACACTCACCTCACTCTCTCCCTATCCCCATGTGGCAAATTACACCATCACCACCACCACCACTCACTCTTAAACTATTCCTCCACCCTAGCTGGACATAAAAATCTTAGTATCTATATTCTTCATTACTCTCCCCACAGGTACCTTTCAGTCTATTCCTAAACCTCTAACTTCAATTGCAGATCCTGGTTTGACTGCAATACTTCAATGCTGGTCCAGATACAATGTGACCTGAACGCATCTTGATCAAACCAGACCCCATATAGATTTGGCCACTATTCCCCCTTGAAATAGTCACCTTGTGCACCTGACATATGTAGAAAAGCTCCTGGCCTTTCTACAATTGTGCAAAATGAATGTGCAATGTTATAACAACCTAAACTAAGGTTATGGGATAGAGAAAGGGGTTGCAAATATGGTGTAAGAGGTTATGGGATGAAGAAAGTTTGTTTAAAATAGTTAAGATGTTATGTGATTGAGAAAGGGGTTATAGAAATGGTCTAAGAGGTAATGG
>CM035175.1:8152272-8180973 GCA_020233015.1 Callinectes sapidus | reverse complement strand
AGGGTAATACATTATAGGATGCACACATATGCACTTTCCTTTCTGCAGAGCGCCTCTTCCGTTTCTTTTTAGCCAGCAGGGCAACGAGGAGGAGTTTTTCGTTGGACGCCATTCTTCCGACTGACAACTGACAAGGAGTGGCGGGTTCATGAGGTCCGGGCATGATCGGTGGCGGACACCGGTGTCCTGCTAGTGTGAAAGCATGGAAGGCAACTAGTGTCCTAGTGTGAAAGGGGCCTTACACTATGCTCACATTGGGATTCAGAAAGCTAGATGTAACTTCAAATCACATACCCTCCTGCCTCTCCCCTCTCTCTAAACTCCGCCCTTTTCTTCTTCCTCTTGTGACTTGATTTGAAGGTCGTCTCTCTGTAGATCGCCACCTCTACTTTTGTCTTGTATTACTTAATTAAAGGTTTTATCAGTTCCCTTCAGTTTTAGTCAGAAGCAGAAGACATGCACAAGGACATTATTATTAGCAAGGTAATGTGTGTCTGAATAAATTAGTGATGTTTTATATGATTTTGTGTCGGCTAATTTCCGCGGGGCAAACCACACATCCCTCTTCTCCCACAAATTTGTAGGGCCTGTGGCACACTGTTTTAGTGATGGAAAAGCACCATAATGATGTATCTGCAGCAGAAATCAAGTAAAACAAATAAAAACACCAGATCTAAATATTAGGGACACTCGTGTGAGTCTGTGGTCCCTCCGGCTCGCCTGTGCCTGTGGGGCCCATGGGGATGAGGCTAGGCTAGCCGAGAATCGTCTCCTCAGTGGGCCGGCTATACAGTATACCATCCCGCCTTTATGGAATGATCTTTTGGGTGTCATATTGTCTCAAATCACTTATATCTTCTTGACATCTACCCCTTGCCCTACTTTTTTTTTTTTTTTAATCCCAATGCATTCAGTAATATCAGTACAGACACGTACGTAATCACAATAAATTTGTCAGCGTCTTAATTTCATTAATTGCAATCAGTAATAAACTTTAGTGAAAAAAGGACAGAAAAGGACAGATTTTGTCTTTCCTTTTTTTCAGGAAAAATTGAGGGCAAACATGGCCTAAAAAGGACAGACTGATAAGAACCACATTTGTTAAAGGTTTTTCATTCTATCAATGTTGTTGTTAACAGGCTATAGTAAAAGTTACATGGGATTAGTAAACAACTCAATGAATCAATAATGAATTAATAGATAAATACATAAATATATAATCAGAAACAAGACAATCGCAATTTAGAAAGAAAAATCACAGGGGAAACAATGAGATGTAATAATAATGATAAATAATAATAATAGTAATAATAATAACAATGGTGATGATGATAATAATAATAATAATAATAATAATAATAATAATAATAAAATGCGATAGAATTTGAACATCTGAAGACGACACAAGACGTAGACAAGGAAGGTAACGATCGACTTTCCTCTCTTTTTTCTTTTAATGTAACGAATTAGTGAAGAATATATTGCATAATTTACCTCTCTCTCTCTCTCTCTCTCTCTCTCTCTCTCTCTCTCTCTCTCTCTCTCTCTCTCTCTCTCTCTCTCTCTCTCTCTCTCTCTCTCTCTCAGGTATGGAGGATACAGATGAGGCACAGCTTACCCATGCCGCCCTTCGATGGCTGGACCAGAACGGCGCCCTGACACGCCTTCAAGCTACACTCCACGCCCGCGCCGCCCTCACGCCCATGCCCAAAGTCATCGCCGCCCCCGTCCATGTGGATCTCGCCCGCCTCCACGAAATCAGCGGTGCGGAAAGTGATACTACTCTAACTCGATTCCTTTCTTCTTCTTCTTCTTCTTCTTTTGATTTCATGGTTTTTAAAATACCATTAAGAAGTCTTCAGTGTTTGGTTGGCATTGTTTGATAGGTTTTATTGAAAATTGTTGGGATTTTCAAATTGACACATTTCCTACGTGTTGGCTCATTACTAAACATTCTCAAGTGTTTCTTCATTCTCCATAGCTAATCTTTGAGCATTGTACTAGTTAATAATTGATAGGTTTCTTTTTAATCACCCTTCATTCTTCTGTTTACTGTCAATATACGTAAATGAAGGTTTCGTTACTTCTAGTGCCGCTACGTGTTGCACATCGCAGTGGAAGAGTTAAAGTGCTTTCATGGTTGTATTGATTATTTGAAGCTAAAGTTATTGATGTTTCCACGGTGCAATACTCACTGCACCATATAAAATCTTGAACAATAACAATGATAGGCGACAACTTCTAACTTCACTTTGAATTCATAATAAAGTTGATTTCCACTAACTCATTATTGAATAGCATCAGTGGGCAGTCAAAACGTTCATCTTGCTCCTGACAGAAAGCCTCGCGACACTGGTGATGGAAAGACCTCTGCGTGCACAGAAAATCTTCCACCACGTGATGCACGTCGCCTCGGTGGCCATCACCCTTCAGCTCAGAACGTCCAAGGAAGATATTGATGACCACTGCGCTCCCTCCCCCGACATGCCGCCGCCGGACCCCGCCCACCCTGAGTCCCTCTACAGTGACCACGACCGGAAGGCACGTTTTGACGGCGAGGTCACGATAGATAAGGAAGATCTGGACATAACCCTTCACTCCCTGGCCTCTAACCTTCCTCTTGATGCCTCTGTAGCCAGTGATGACCCGCACTCCGTCCTCACCGCCGCCCAGGTTTGTTTGGGGATTATTTCGTATACAAATCTATTCGTGAAAATGCCATTGTTTAGAATATTAGGATGAGTTTTAAATGTGTAGATAAACCGTGCCATTTCATCTCCCTTGTCTAAAAGAAAAGGGATTAGACCATTACCTACAAAATGTATAAAAGACGCGCAACTGTGCCAAATATTGTAATAGGCTACGCTTTGCTCCCTCACCATCACTGTTTTCTTAAGGTTCTGATTGAAGATGACCATATTCTTAAGGGCATTTTAATGGTTCTTTTGATGTATTGACAAGATTTCTAGTTTATTTTAAAGAGAAACGGTCTTGAAAACCTAACTAGTTGTCTCTGTGGCCTTGAAAAATTGTCATGGTGAGAGAGCAAGGTGTTTTTGAATATAGGCATGTATCGCATCTTGGCATTATATTTTTCAAGTCTCTACTCGCTCGCAGATTTACACGCCGCTGCGGGTGGGAGGGGTGCCTCGGGTGCCGGAGTGGGTGGTGGGTAGTGTGCGGGACTTGCCACTGCATCTTCAGGAGCCAAGGTTGTCAGTGGTGAGCGGCCGCGTCCTTGCTGTGTCCCTGCCCTCCTCCTTCACGTAAGTATTACGGAAGAGTTACCAGTGGCCGATAATGTTTACCATCGGTCTTGACAGTAGCGCATGACACGATGGCATTTTGTAGGATACTCACTGTACTTCACGGCTATGAAGGTTTGTTACGCGGGCTCACCTCTTACTGACTCAGTGATGCTTTTGAAAATCACCACAGCGTGTCATAAACATAGTAGGTTCAAGTTAGGTTAAGTTTAGGTCAATTTAGTTTTAGGGTTAGATTAGCTTAGATTAGTTTGTTTTAGTTTAGTTGGTCAGGTATACCAAAATACATACACCAAATTTTGCAGTTACTGAGAAAGTTCAAGGAGAAAACGAAGTAGATAAACTTGACTTTAAAACTCAATTGTATTTTGGCTACTTCGATTTTGTGGTGGCGTATTCAGACCTTAGCTCATTCGAACCCCCTGGTGGCTGATTCACCCCTTGTTGCTGGCTCATTCGGCCTTCGTAGTCAATTAGTGTCAATTAGACGGTGTGTGTGTGTGTGTGTGTGTGTGTCCATGCTTGAATGTACTTGTATGCATGTGTATCTTTTCCAAACACAGCCGGCAGGAAGGCACCAAGGAACAAAGTTACTTCTCCACACACAGAGCCAAAGAAAAGGTCGCCATACTTCAGCACCATTACTCTGCTATACTTAAAGACAAAATAATTATTACCTGTGCTTCCACATAGTCGGTGTTGCCAGCCGCCACAGGAATCCCAGTCGTCCAGTACCGCTCTACCACAGTTTTTCTGCACTACATCATCTGGCAACTGATTACCAACACCGAAGAAACGTTTCCTCATGCACTGCGGAAGTCAAGAAAGGTCTGAGTCAGCCACAACAAGAGTTAGAATCTGCCATAACAAACGTTCAAATTAGCCACAAGAAAGATTCAAATCAACCACAAAAAAAAGTTCAAGTCAGCCACAACAAAGGTCCAAATCAGCCACAACAAAAGTTCGAATCACCAAACCCTCACCACACCTGCACACGTTGTAATTCCTTAGAAATACTAAATACATTACTTTAAATGCTGCTGACTGTTGCATAACGCAGAATTGAAGGAGAGACTAAACCATATACATGCCATTGGGAGATTTTGGTGTGATACAGACTAAATGAAGCAGAATGATGTTGTGGCGGTATAGATAGATATACACACTAGCGTCACTTGATCAGCCTGTTTGTTATTGTGGCCAATACGATATAACCACAAGGAACAACAATATCAAAGACACCAGCCATTACAACAAGACATCGTGCAAACTCCCACACCTGGAGAGCTGGTGAATCACTTACATGTATTGCAGTGTTGTTGGCCGTCTTGAACAGCAGCTACTGCCCCTCCAAGCCAGGCACTGAGCTTGCACCAGCACACACAGGCAGCCAAGACCCCATACTGCTGTTCTGATCAGCGTAAATCAATGTTAAGTAAGGCCAGCTGCACACACTGCCGCCCTCCAAACACCCTCACTACTTACTGCCATTGCCGACTGGCGCCCCGCCCACCTCTTCTCCCTCTCCCCGGCTGGCTGCGTGCCCTGACCAAATTGGACAACATGTAATGCACTCGTTCCGCTTATTATACTTGACATGAAAACTAAATTAAATATAACGAGGCACAAACGTGTCTAATTAAATCAAATTATAAGTGGATACCACTGTAACTGTCAATGCATCAACTTGTATAGCAAAAAGGTTTAGTAAAAGGAAGACAGAAGTGGTACAGAGCAGGTAACAGGAAAATAATCGTTAGACAGTGAAGGAGAGAGAGAGAGAGAGAGAGAGAGAGAGAGAGAGAGAGAGAGAGAGAGAGAGAGAGAGTTTAAAGAAATCAGGGGAAAAATACAATAAAAAGGGGAGGGGGGCAGAACAGTGCATCACGAGGGGAGGGGGCACTTTTTGGGGGGCGACACTCTTGGTCATCACAATTATAGTCAGTTTACGTCATTAGGTTTGTGTGTGGTATTGATAATTAGACCTTGACCCATACTCCTGATACAAACAGGCATAGATGTGTAGTTTTTTCCAAATAAAATATACATGTGTGTGTGTGTGTGTGTGTGTGTGTCCTGGCAAGAATACTATCTATGCCACTGTGATTTACATATACAAAGGAAGCAGCAAGAAGACAGTATGTAATCCAAAATAATTCAGCATAAAGTCCACATGTGGCAACTAAAGGAAAAAAAATGCTCAAATCTATCCATCATATCTATAAATCTACATATTATTCTAAAATTTGCTACTTGCTCCATTGACTACCTGATCACTATGTTTCATTTATTCATCCTCCTGTTTGAGAACTTTTATCTTCCTAGAATATTTGCCGAGAACTAATTGATCTATTGATGTATTTACCACCCTATTTGACAACCAGTATCCTGTTAACTTCTGACACACCTACAAATTTTCTGTAAGATATGAAAGAAAACATATTATGCAGAAATTCATAGGGAACACTTTACCTTAGATAAGTCAATGCATCACTAACTTACTAACCTACTACTACTGAACACCACATCCAAACTTCACTTTAGTATCCCCCTAATATAAACACCACATAGATAAGAACAGGAGAAAATAATGGAAGATGGAAAAAGTCATCATCCATACTTCTGTCAGTTCATACACCTTATTTCTACCAGTTCATAAATCCTTACTTGTACCAGTTCATACATCTCTACTTCCACCAGTTCATACATCCCTACTTTTACCAGTTCATAAATCAGTTCTATACTTGATACCTGAGACCCACACAGGACTCACTTCTCTCACTGGTGGTGCAGGAAGTGGGTGCGATATCTGTGCAGCAACCCTGGATGTGTGGGCACGGCCAGGGACCTTCATGTGAGGGTGTTTGTCATGGGACGGCCAGAGTCAGACACTGTTCACCATCGTCCTCCTTGCAGGTACAACACACTGGCTCTTATCTTTGTTCTTGCATTTACTTATTCAAAATTTACAGGGCCTGAGTTAATCTTGTGGGGTCCTGTCTCTGTTTCTATGTGTAACTGTGTGTAAGTGTTGCTTTTATGTTTCTGTATGGCTATTTTGTTTCTTTTTTACATGTTAAGGAATAACTTTTTGGGTTTCTACAGGTTATTTTTCATTATAATGTATAGTAAAATTATCTAACTTACTTTGAATACCACCTATAGGATCCTCTCTCTCTCTCTCTCTCTCTCTCTCTCTCTCTCTCTCTCTCTCTCTCTCTCTCTCTCTCTCTCTCTCTCTCTCTCTCTCTCTCTCTCTCTCTCTCTCTCTCTCTCTCTCTCTCTCTCTCTCACCACCTCTCCCACTCTCCGAGGACCCAGCATCGAGGGAGCTTGGAGAAAGAATGGCAGTAACATTGCTTCCCAGTGCACAGAGTCACGCCCTCACACGGGACACACCCACCCGTGTCCAGGCCCTCAGGGTGGTGCTTAGAGGTCTGTCCCTGCACCTCACTTTAGTACATCAGACCTAGATCACTCTCTCTGTACTCTTTATTTAAGTTTGTTTAGTTGAATGTACATAAAGTGCTTAGGGGTCTGTCCTTGCCTGACTTTAGTACACAGGACCCAGGAGCTTAGGTTATCTTGTCTGTGTACTCTTTATCTAAGTTTGTTTACAAGTTCCTAAATTTGTATAAAGAGATGACTCATTTTACAATGGTTTTTACTATATATATCTTGAGATGAGCATATGTACATTTTATTCAAGTTAGTTCATATACATCCTCTACATCAAACTGTATAATTATCATTTTAATCTTAGAGGCATAAGATTCTCCCCCTCAACTTATTTTACTGTGTCTCCACACCCACTTTTTATCCAATTATCTTCAATGTTCCTTGCATGTACAGCCTCCATATCAAACTACATAACCATTACTTTCATCTGAGAGGCATAAGGTCAGTATTCAGAAACACTTTGCTCTCTCACCACAATTATTTTCCAAAGCTACAAAGATGATTAATGGTATTTCCAAGAGTGTTTCTCTCGTTGATAATGTAAAAATCTTGTTAGTCCATCTCTAGAATTACAGAAACACCTTGAAAAACTTGACTAAATTTAAATAAAACCTTTTCAAATAGTAGAAGTGAGGCACAGAAATGTTTGAGAAATATGAACCATAAGTTTCTCCACCTCCTGCCTCTTCAGATGAGATGATGAAGGGAGTGGAGCCCGGCCAGATCCTAGAAGCCACGGTGATAGTGTCTCCCCAGAAGCTGCCTCAGTTTCCCTCCCTAGAGGCTATGTATGTACACCCACCCAACCCACTGCTGCCTCCTGCCATCCTTCCCCCAGTGTTCAGGTTAGTAATAGATATATCAGCAGTATTTTTATGACTTTGTTCTTTTTATGGGTTTTATGATTCTTTTTGCTATATGTGTGCATCCATCTAGCCCCCTCCTGCCTCCTACCATCTTTCTCACAGTATTCAGTTTAGAAATCCATATATCAGCAGAATCTTTATAATTTTGTTTCTTTCACATGTTTTCCTATGTAATCTTTCATAAATAAGGTTCAGTATTGACTTTGAGAGCTCTTAGACTACCTATCAGTAATCTATAAGACATCTACAAACAGTAGTCAAATACACCTCTAATCCAATACAAGAACTACAACACCCTGCAACACAACATATCTTCAAGTCTGCAATGGGGAAGGTGTGAGTTTTGACAGCCTCACAGTATGTACCTTGTGCCATCAGGAGGTTGGTGTCGGACAGGCAGTCGTCCCCGTGGTCTCTTGTCCTCACACTGGCCTACATGTTTGCTGCCCCGGTCACCCCAGCTGGCACCTTCCACTCCCTCAAGCTGGCACTGCTGCTCTCCCTCGCTTCCTGCTCCTCAAAGAAAGTAGGACCATAGCAAGATTAAACATTTAGAAGCATACTAGTAAATGTTTTCATGTATCACTGCTTCTAATGGGTTCTTGTGGGTATTGTTAGGGTTTTAAGGATGTTCTTGTGATAGTAATGAAAATATAATAAGTATCTTGCATTACCAATAAGGAAAACACCTACAGGATGCTCTTATGATAGTTCTGAAAGTATAATAAGGATTCTGCATTGCCAATAAGGAAAACACCCATGGGAACATGACTAATTATCTCTATGGCCTTTGAAAATGAGAGAATAATAAACTAATGTCAGCAATTTGTAACATTCATTCACTTTCATCTCTGTGACCTTTGAAAATGGTAACAAAGAGAGACAAAAAGGCTTAAGAATTACAAAACAATTTTTCAAGAGCAGTACTCATTCTTATGCTTCCCACACCTTAGGCAGGGTTGGCAGTCCTTGCTGTGGGCACCAACACCACACTGCTCCTCCGCCTGCTGTGGTGGTGTGCCCGCTACGCCCCACACAGCATGGTGCACTCCTCCCTGGACCCTGTGACGGCCTCCTGCAATAGAGAGTCGGATGGGGCACTCTGGGTACAGGGCGGGTCTCTTCTGCTGGCGCGTGGAGGAGTCTGTGTCCTGGGAGAGTTTTCAAAGTTCAAGAAGGATGTTAGGAGGAAGGTCTGCAGAGGTGAGGCTGTGGTGGTGGTGGTGGTGGTGGTGGTGGTGATGGTGGTTGTTCTTGTTTTGCTGGTGATGTAAGTTTGTTGATGTTATTATGAAGTTGTAATAGTGTTTAATATTGCATACATAAAGTACCTGTATATAAAATCTTCAAAACGAGACAGTATTTTTGCCTTATTTACAAGATAAACTTATATAAACCATCTGCATTCCTATTTCATGTGTAAAGTAAAATATTGTAGACTTAAGTGAAGTACCACATGTCTACTTCATACCTAAGATAAACACATGTAAATTGTGTAAAATATTGTAGACTTAAGTGAAGTACCTACATGTCTACTTCATACCTAAGATAAACACATGTAAATTGCTCACACTCAAGATAAACTCAACGGAATCCTGTACAACACAAATCAGAATCAAAACTCCACCACTAACCTCACAAAACAGTGAGGCCCACCATGGTACAGTGGGACCACATGCACTCTGGGGACAATGGGTCTTCAGGTGCTTGGGTTCAAATTGGCAACAGTCCGAGGGTAACGGCTTCCACTCAGACTAACAGTTCCCAAATGAGTAGGCTTTCAGATAGGAGGTCTCCATTAAGTGGTCTCCTTTAGCCCATAAATTCCCATAAAAAGCCCACATTGTATAAAAAGAAAATCTTCTCTGGCAGTTCTGGAGAGTGGAGTGGTACAGGTGGATTGCAGTGCCCGCCACCACCACCACACAGGCCCCGCCATCACCTACCCCCTCCGTGCCGCTGCCTGGGCCTGCTATGATCCTGCCAGTGCCAAGGCCACGGCAGCAATGGAGACAGAGGATGACTTTCTCCATGTGCCGCTGGGAGACCTCACCAAGTCCATCACTGAGTGGGTGTCTCTGTGTCTCATCTCACACCAGTATTCTTAAACACTTTGCTCTCTCACCACAAGAGATATTTATAAGTGTCTGAGTGTATCTTTAACTATTTCAGTGCTTTTTGATATGTTTCATGACACATAAACTACTCTAAGACATTACTGTATGTAATTGTTCTACAGCTGCCTCTGAGTATCACACTAACTAAATATCAAATAACCTGCTTGTTTAATCTTTCTTTCTTCTCTGTAGATGTTCTGACAAATATCACACATTACCTAACCTAACCTGACCTTACTTAACTTTATCAAACCTAACTTGATATAATAGAAGTCACATATTAGATTGAAACAGAATATCTTTATCAGTCATTTCTCGTGTGGGTTCCCGAAATATCACCATGATAAAGGAGTGGTGTGTATCCCTGCAGTGTGTTTGGCCTGGTGGTGTACACTGAGACGCCCGGTGGAGAGTGTGAGAAGGAGGCGGAGGCGGTGATTGCTTTCCACACACTGCTGGCTGCAATGACTCCTTCCTCCTGTGAAGACTTGCTGCTTCCTGAGGACCAAATGATTCAGGTGAAGTGTACAGTTACCAAGACATTCCCAGGGCAAAGATAAGTGCAGGTACAGTATAAGAAAATAGTCACATAACCAGGAGCATAATGAGGAGCCACCATGGTACAATAGAACCGCATGTGCTCTGGGGCCTTGAGATCACCAAGTGCATGGATTCAAATGGCCACAGTCCGAAGGGAGATTAGGCATCCACTCAGGGCAATGGCTCCCAAATTAGGGGCTTTCAGATAGGAGGTCATTTAGCTCATAAAAGTACACATTGTATAAGTAATAAAAAAACAGGTTTTCTTAAATATGTGTGGGTTGAAATAGTAAAAAGTAGATTTAAACTTTGGGATGCAAGTGACTAGGTATTTTGTTTAAGTGACGAGCATCAGTCTGTCGTCATTACTAACTTTGCCACATTTAAAGGTGAAGAATGGCAGTGAAATCCAAGCCAAATAAGAAACAGTGACATACTTGCAATATATTTGACTCAGTTATCCATTCTTATTATTATCAGTTACCATTTCATTTCCATCTGTCTATAATTGCTACTAAACTTGCTGATTTGGCTCTGAAATTCAACCTAAAGAAGAGATAGTAGAAAATATATTTGAATTTTCTGTTCTATTCACTACCATTACTGGTTCACAGGTTATAATTGCTCACTAACCTTGCAGTACCTGAAGATAGTACGGAATGTGGCAGTGGAGTTCAGCCCCACAGCAGAGAGGCTGATCCGAGGGTACTATGTGGCCACCAGGCGACTGCGAGGAGACTGTATGCAGCACGGCTCCCTTGTCCCAGTCACTGCCATACACACACTGTCAGTCACTCACTCACACACGTCGTCACATGTCTTGAATTTATCTAGCTTCCTGATGAAGACTACTGTTTTCATTCATATTCCTGTATTCTGTATCCTTCCTGGTGTAGTAAGACTATTATATTCTCAGTGGAGATTTTCACAAGTACCCAGTGTTTTTTTCATAATTAGTTGTTCCTTCTATTCCTATTCCTTACTTTTCATCAAGGAGAGTAATCAACATCAAGTGAAACAAAAGCATATATTACTGCCTTAATTATTCCTTCGTACTTCTTGTGTCCTTTAACTCAAGCATAAACACACAACACACTCTTGTCTCCAGCACTCAAGTTGCCTCCAGCCACGCCCGCCTGGCTCTGCGCACCACGGTGGAGGGGTGGGATGCTGCCGCTGCTGTGCTGATGTGTGAGGAAGCCCTGGCAGCACACTCTGGCTACTCACTGCTTCAGGTCACCCCTACACCACACCTCTCACCCAATGCTGACCTTCATACTCTTCTGGGCAGGAAGGTGTGTGTGTGTGTGTGTGTGTGTGTGTTAAGGTGTTGGTGTCATGGTCTGGTCTTCTTATAACTTTGAAGAGCTTTAGAGATTATTTGGGGGGGTTTTCATTGTCGTTTTTTTACATTTATGATACAGGTTCTAAGTTGGAATTTCCCTAGAATTGTGGGAATATACTTCAAAACCACCATCAACTTTCACAATGCCCTGTTAACAAGTCAAGATGATATACAAGTGTTTGACAATGTTGGTCTGTGGTGAAGCTTTAGGAGTGAAACTGAAAAGGCTGCTTATTGTCCACTCAATATTGTGTTTCTGGTTAACACCATTCCCACTTCACAATATGACAGAAACAGATCCCACCTCTTCCATCACACTTTCACTCTTAACCCCTTCAGTACTGGGATGCATTTCCATATTTATTCTGCCTATTATGTCATTTTATACAGCTTCAGAAACTCATATGGGGATTAAAATAGTACAGACTGACTTCCCAATGCCAACAAAATCACTCAATCACAACTAAAACTCATGGTAGAAATGTGTCGCAGTACTAAAGAGGTTAAACATAACTACGAACATTTCTTTTTCCAGAATGATGAACGCATGGCCAGATTTCAAAAGACACTGGAGGAGTTTATCATTACTCACACTGGGGACATTCCTGGAGCCCTCTAACCACCACAAGGGCCTCAGGGATCCCACAGACAGACCCTTACCAACTACATGCTGTTGACAAGTTAGTTATGAAAATGTTGAGTTTGAATTAGTTGTATTGTAAAGGAAGTTAAGTTGAATTGTTGGGATGCTCATTACTTTGTTTTGAATTATGAGAATGTGGTTTTATTTTCTGACAAGCCATAAAACATTAACCTGAGTCCACAGTAAGTCTTTGTTCATGACGTGTTGTGTTTCCAAGCTCAGACTGACAGCCCTACAGGTTGCCAAGTTGTGATGCTAAGGCTTGTATTATCAAAGACTTCTGTGCATCACCTCAACTGTTTCAAAAGGCTTCATATAAATTTACACAAGTTTTTTACAGTGTTTTTATGGTTATAGAGGTAGAGTGACAAGATTTCTACAATATTAACAGATCTTGAAAACCCTGTTGATCATCTCTGTGACCTTGGAAAATAGTTGTGGTGAGAGAGCAAAGCATTTCTGAATACAAACTTAATTATACTAATGTTGAGTTGGGACATTCACTTGTATTCTCATGGGACATGTCACTTTGATTTAGTTCATCACTTAGTTTTTCTTGGTGGGTGTTGATTTGCTTGACTGATGCACTAATTGTATGAGTCTAGTTGTTCATTAGTTTTTCTGGTATCAGTGTAATTTTATTTTCAGAGAGGAGACATATAGATTATTATTAGTACACCACCTACACTTATTCATTCATGCAGTGCTCCACTATGAAATGTGCACACCTAAGTACATTGCATTAACAGGTAGAAATGCTACAACAAGGTAGACAGTAACTAATGACTGCTTGCCTGAATCCATTTAAGTTCCTCAATTATCTTTAGCGACTGGAATGAAGTTTATTGTTATTTGACTATGAAATTAAAAATGTACTACAGAACCAAGTGATCAGTGTATTATCTATCCTCTGAGCCTGTCACAGTCTGTACTATTTCAATCCCCACACGAGTTTCTGAAGCAGTATGAAATCAACAAAACAATAAGCAGAATATATATGAAAATGCCTCCCAGTACCGAAGGGGTTAAAACAATGAGGATAATGAAACCATACCCTTTAACACAATAATTTATGGAGCAACATGATAAAGTACACAATAAATTATCAGATGGACCAAAAAATAAACAGTGCTTCCATAAAACGTTACAAAAGAAAGAGAACTGAGGCTGGGAATATGTACAAGTTAATTTTTCTATACAATTTTACCTTAGTCTTTACACAAATTAGCACAGCACAGCGCATGTTGTCATTACTCATCATTCTCATAGTCAGCGGGGTTCTTCCTCATGGTTTTGTGGTGAGCTGCCTCAACGGATGTGTAAACCATGTATGCCATGATGAAAGCTGCAACAAGGAAATAGATTAGTGATACTCTCTCTCTCTCACTACAGACTCTTTCTCTCTCTTTCTAAGGCTACACAATTTTTTTTCTCTCTTAACAACCTCAGAATTCTCTCTCCCTCTCTCTCTCTAAACAGCATCATAACCTTTCTCTTTCTCTCATTCAACACCACAATTCTCTCCCTCTCTCTTTCTCTTTCTCTCTCTCTCTCAACAGTATCATAATCATTCTCTTTCTCTCACTCAACACCACAATTCTCTCTCTCTCTCTCTCTCTCTCTCTCTCTCTTTCAACAGTATCACCACCCTTCTCTTTCCCTCACTCCACCCAATAACTTCCTTTATCATCCCCTCCCACAACCCTCCCTCCCTCCTTCTCTACCCCCCTTACAACCCTCCCTCCCTCCTTCTCTACCCTCCCTCCCTCCTTCTCTACCCCCCTTACAACCCCCCCCTCCCTCCCTCCCTTCTTCCCTCCTTCTCTCCTTCACTCACGAGGGGCGATGCGCAGGACTTGGGAGCGGAACCGCCTGAACATGTTGGGCACACCGCTGGTCAGGGCCCCGGCAAAGGCTTTCTGCTCAAAGGGGGACAGGGAGTACTTGATGATCCCCCTCACGTACGCCAGCTCTCCGAATCCCTTACCCATTTCTGTGGTTAAGGAGATAAGTTGTGGTTATTGTTTTTTTTTATGTTTGGTTTGGGTTATGGTTCTTTTTTGTGAGTTAGTTTTATTCATCTCTGTGGTTAAGGAGATAAGTTGTGGTTATTGTTTTTTTTTATGTTTGGTTTGGATTGTGTTTCTTTTTGTGAGTTTGTTTAATTGTGGTTGTGGTTTTTTTTTCTCTCTCTCTTTCTCAAATATGATACTTTTATTAAGCCAGGTTTTTTTTATATATAAGAGGGAAAAGCTGGTCAAGGGCAACAAAAACAATGTAAATAAAAAGCCCACTAATTTGCCAGTCCCCTCACAGGTTAAAAGAGTCAACGGAAAGCTTCATTTCTGGAACGCACTTTCATATTTATTCAGCTTGTTATTTGGTGATTTTCTACAGCTTCAGGAAGTTGTGTGGGGATTGAAATAGTACAGACTCTGGTCATTAATCTTCTCAAATCCAAAGACGCTTCCTAATGTCAATAAAATCATCTAATTGCTCTCAAAACTTGTGGTAAAAAGGACTTAGGAGTCTTAGATTTAGACGGTTAGGCAGTTTACTGTGCCGTGTTGATATGTATTGTCTGAACCTGCAATAATACTATAATAACAACAAAAGTAAATAAATAAATAAGAAAGCCTGACTATACTAGACCACTGAAGGAAAAAAAAAATCTGCATCAGCTTTGAGAGAAAATAATACGAAAATTAAGATACACAACATAAACCATTAGAAAAATAAAGTTTAAAATCAGATAAGAAAAATGTACCACACGAATCTGCCACAAAACACACACACACACACACACACTAAAAATACCCGTTTAGTTCAGCTGGCTGGCGGAAATCTAGCCTTGATATCACACTTCCCGAGATATTCCCTGTGATTTTTCAGCGACCTGGCTAATTTTACGTCTTTTTTCTAACTTCCTGATATCTTCTTCCCAAGGTAATAATACAATGTTTGATCTCAGCCGTACCAAATGACCGAATTAAAAAGCAAAACAAACAGGGCTGATCCGGCGAAATACTACATAACTCGTTACTTTCCCCTTATTTGAGCCTCTGACACCCTTACATCTACGCCCACACCTTCCCCTCACACTCCTGACACGATTGCATTAGTGTGTGTCCTTTGGTTGGGGAAAATTAGGGGAGAAAATACGAAAATATTGGCTTACTGTCGGTGTGTGCGTTGCGTCACTGCCCAGCTGATCGTCTGCTAGCGAGAGTCTATAGTTTGTTGGGTTTTTATCTTTTAATTAGTAAGGTAATTTGTAGTTCATTTTAAAGTATTTTATGAGTTATGATGCATTTTTGGTGTCTATTTCATTATTTTGTTTATTTAGGCTTAAGTAATGGTTTGGTAGCGAGAGTCTATTGTGTTTCAGTTCCATTTTTCTAAATCAATAATATACCGAATTATTAATCTTAAAATATAGTTATGTAGTAATTTGTTTCTGGTATTTATTATTTTTTCAGTTCTTTTTGGCTGGGGTGTTCAAGTTTAATCAGTATAAGGTTTGTGTCTGAGGCGGGAAGTTCAAATTGCAAAGACAGGAACCAGCATTTGTTTTCAGCTTTAAGTGTATTTGGCCCAGCTCTAAAGACGATATGTTTAAGTAAGAACTATTTCAGCTTAAATATGTGAAGGGCAGGGCAGTGACCAATGACAGTATTAACCCTTCAGAAAAAAAAGAAAGAAAAAAAAAAAAGTAAAAAGTGACAGCCTTCTATTGTGCCATCCCTATTATTTATATCTTTTCATATTTCCTATTGACTGAACAGCAAGGAGATGAAAAGGTTCCCCTGAGCTATATTCTTTATATTTTCATTAAATGGTTTGTTTTCTTTTCTTTTTGTAATTAACCTCTTTAGTACTGGGATACATTTTTACCGTGAGTTTTGGGTGTGATTAGATGATTTTATTGACATTAGGAAGGATCCATTAGGTTAGAAGATAAATGGCCAGAGTCTGTACTATTTTAATCCTCACTTGAGTCCCTGGATCTGTATAAAATCGACAGGATCACCTGAAGATCCGCCACCCCTGGTTATTTCAAGCCTAACTACATCAAGCCATGGTAGGCTTGGGTAGGTTTGGTTAGCTTAGTTTAAGTTAGGTTAAGTTAGGCTAGGCTTTTGTAGTAACCAAACCTACCCAAGCCTACCATGGCTTGATGTAGTTAGGCTTGAAATAACCAGGGGTGGCGGATCTTCAGGTGATCCAATCGACAAACAATAAGCAGAATAAGTATAAAAACGCGTCCCAGTACTGAGGGGGTTAAGATGAGGTAAGAGACATCCCCTTCCTTGGCTAATTAATACTTACCAGCTCCAGGTGAGGCGACTCAATGAAACAGGTATACAGACAAGAGGTTCTTCATTGTAGAATTCATTAGCTCATACAAAGTAATTATACACTGAATGAAATTACCTTAACTCATAATTATGACGAGAACAAAAAAATGTAAGACTTTGAAATGCATTTTAATATTATAATAGTTCTTACGTAACTAAATATTTCTACCTGTTTAGCGTGACTTTTAGCTTGCAATACAATGTTTAACGATAATAATAATGAAAATAATAGTAATAATAATAATAATAATAATAATAATAATAATAATAATAATAATAATAATAATAATAATAATAATAATAATAATAATAATAACTTCTGGTGACTTCCTTCAGTTGACCACCATCATCACCACTACCGCCACTACCACCATCATCACTACTACCATCAAAGATCACCATTTAACTTCTGAAAGCTTAATGATGAAGATTCAATGAATAAGCAATGAACAAATGAATAACACACACACACGCACGCACGCACACACACACACACACACACACACACACACACACACACACACACACACACACACACACACACACAAACAAACAATTAAACATAAGGCTCATTACCTTTAAAATCCTCGTAAATTAACAAGGAATATTCTTTAATGAACTACTGCTACTACTTAAAATACTTTTTTGTTTATTTTATTTATTCAGTCCTGATCACGCATAAAGAAATTATTTTACTACATTACCTAAAAAAGTAATAATGAATAAGATAAATGAAAATAAAAAGACTATTCAATCCCATTTATAGATTCTAATTCCATTGTTTCATCAGTCAATTTTATCATTAATTTTCCTTGTATTCGATGTACCTTCACTTTTTCAGTATTGGGAAACGAGTTACAGGAAGAGGAAACTGCTTTGGGATTCATATTTCATCAATGTTTCGTACTAATTGTATTTTGTCCTTGATAGGGAGTTAGAAACGCTTTGTTCTCCCCACCATGTCTATTTTCAAAGGCCACGATGATGATCAGTCAGATTCATATGTGAGTTTTCTTTTCTTCTCTCCCATCTATGTTTCAGAATCCATGATAAGCTAATTATATACATGTATATTCACTCTTGTGCCTTGCTTTTTCAAAGATTATACGGGTTTTTCTGTCTTTTTTTACCCATCTGTACTTAACAATCACTTATACCTTGAAAAGACCTTTAAAAATACATTTCATTCTGATTCCCTCCTCACTTGCCATTGATAGTTTTCGTCACTGTCATTTTTCATCACGCGCGTCTGTTTCTCAACCTTCAGTTCACCCTCTCCTTCCTACGAGTCACTGATAAGACACTTGCTATTGTCTCAACTTATTACTCCCTCTACTGAACACGAGAAGTATTGTCTCAACTTCTATTCCCTCTACTGAACACGAGAGGTATTGTCTCAACTTCTATTCCCTCTACTGAACACGAGAGGTATTGTCTCAACTTCTATTCCCTCTACTGAACACGAGAGGTATTGTCTCAACTTCTATTCCCTCTACTGAACACGAGAGGGGGAAAGTACACGTAAAGAAACTAACCACTTTTGAAACACTACTGGGTCAGCGTGAACTAGAACTTCCTAAGAATAAGAGGCATTACAACACTACCTGTCAAACTCACCTGTAACACTGTGGTCAGAAACACGTAAATGACACCTACATTATATACTAGATACTGGAAATATAACATTGATCTAAGATTCTTAACTTAAGTACGGCACAGTAATCGTTCACCAGTTGTTGGTATCGAGTTTGTCTGGAAAGGGAGAGATGGAATAAAGAAATGAGGAAGCTGGATTTGGGTGAATGAGATATAGAAGATAGAAGATATGGGTGATAACAGAAGGACAAGAAGAACAAGAACGTCTATGACTGTCTAAACGCATCACATCTCCAGTTGCGTGTATCGACAGTCATTTGGATAAGATAACGTAAATATAATGTCTAACTGTCTCCACATTTCATCTCAAGCGTTCATTTTCCTTATTGATATTCTCGAAGATCTGCTCAGAGCAAGGCTGGGATATATTTGTAAATGTACTGATTAAATATGCCACTTTTGGGAAGTGGCAATAGCTTTGAATGAACCAATAAGAGAAGTAGAATGAAGCAAGTGGCTTCTAGACCAGCTTATCCTTCAGCTAATATAATTTAACTTGCTTCCTCCTCTTACTAACGTATTTTAGGTTTATTATTTAACATTCTCTTTTAAAGCACGATACGATACTGGCCAAAAGAAAACAAAGCTGCAGAAAAGTCCTCTAAAGGTGCTATTCCCGAAGTAAAAATCGTTACCCAAGATTTGAGGATAAATGCCTTGAAAACTCCCTCTTCAAAGTTTAAGTAATTGTAGGAGGAGGTACAGAAATAAATACGGAGCTCCAGAGTATACCAGCATAAGACATGGAAAACTGAGAATATTGGACAAATTGTACAGGGATCTATCAAGAACTGCCTATTATAGTGAACATTAAAGCTGCTTCGATTCAACGAGTACTTGAAGTAGTGAATCAGTGTTTGGAGTCTCTTTGAATTTTAGTAACAAACATTTCCAAAGAGCCACAGAGATCACTAGTCAAGCTTCTATGGCTATTTTTCCCATTGACAGTACAGAACACTTCCTAAACCATTACTAGAAACACAAAAACACCCATGAATACCCCAGCAAATGCCACAAAAGCCTATGAAATTCGAGACGAGATGAAACACTTGAGAATGCAACCCCCTGACCATTTCTAATCCAAGTCCTCTTCTTCCTCTTCATCCTTGAGAATCCCCAGCCGCCTTGCTATGCTCTTCACATTGCTGATCACTTCCTCCTGTACCAAGTTGAAGCTCATGGCCAGGAGAGCGATGCCAAAGAGCAGGTAAATGGAACACAAGGCAATGCTTAGTTCCACGTTGTCCTTCTCTTTCTGCGCGGGTACGAAGTCACCGAAACCTGAAGGAAAAAGACGAAAAAGAACGTTGAAATTAAAGAAAGGAGGATTCTTTTCATATGTAATAGGGGGAAGCTGGCCAAGGGCAATAAATATAATTAAAAAAAACACCTAATTTGCCAGTCCCCTTATAGGTCTGAAAATATAACCAAAAAGACAGGGATAAATGTCTTGAAACCTCCCTCTTATATATGTTAAGTCATTGGAAGAAAGAAATACAGAAGCAGCTAAGAAGTTCCTGCGTTTACCAGAGAAAGGTTATAGGTATTATAGAGGCAAAAGACATGAATACTATGGAAATGGAAATGCTCGTCTCAGAAATATCTCATAGATTCTGAAGAAATAACGTTGAATTAAAGTAAAAGAATGAAATAGTACGGGATAATTATGGAGATGTAAGGATAAATAAATGTAATACTGTGGAAGATGAAATAGTAGTGACAAATTTAAGTTGACATGACAAGTTTCACAATAATGGAGAAGAATTAAAGAGAGGGAAATAAAAGAAGGGGAACGAGGCACTGAATAAAGAAAAAATAGTACGAGAGATCAAATGAAAAGGTGAATACAGAAAAAAAACATATATTACAAGACTCGAGAGAGAGAAAAAGAGAAAATTAAAGAATACCAGGAAATATGAGAGAGAGAGAGAGAGAGAGAGAGAGAGAGAGAGAGAGAGAGAGAGAGAGAGAGAGAGAGAGAGAGAGAGAGAGAGAGAGAGAGAGAGAGAGAGAGAGAGAGAGTATAAAAACTAGGTGGAAGAACAATGAAAAGATATAGATGGCGTTGAAGGAATCGTGGAAATTGAAGAAATTGATGAAGTTTTGAACAATGCCTGAGTATTTGAAGGTAGAGGAAGCAGAAAGGTCAAGATTGCATAGGTTAACATTACGATAGATTAAGAGAGAGAGAGAGAGAGAGAGAGAGAGAGAGAGAGAGAGAGAGAGAGAGAGAGAGAGAGAGAGAGAGAGAGAGAGAGAGACCGAGCACACCTATAGTAGTAAGGGTGATGAAGCAGAAATACACGGAGTCCAGGAACCCCCATTTCTCCCAGCCAGCAAAGAGCGTAGCGCCGCCAAAGATGTAAGCCACCACCAGCATCACGCCAAGCCAGATGGGCACCGGCTTGTCCCCCATGTCGTCCTCCTCCTCCTCGTCATCGTAGTCATCGTAGTCGTCGTAGTAGTAGTCCTCGTCCATGCGTGACATACGGCTGCGGGGGTCGTGGGGCGGGGACAGATGGCGGTGGTAGCGGTCTGAGGTGCGCGGCGAGCGGGGCATGGGCGGAGAGTCATTGTAGCCTAGCAGTGGGAAACAGAAGGAATAGTGATACAAGACACATTACACTTTACATAATACACTAGACTTTACCACAGACATTATTGATAGCCATTCTATTCTGACGTGGTATAGGGCAGGGTTGGCGGGGACTCATTGTAGCCTAGCGGAGGGAAACAGAAGGAATAGTGATACAAGACACATTACACTTTAGCTACATACATTAAACTTTACCACAGACATTATCTTTACTATCCATTCTATTGTGACGTGGTATAGGACAGAGTTCTTTAAAGATTTCCAGAGTTCTAAGTACGGATTAAAACCTCTTTCGTGTCTGATTTAAAAAGATCCGATAATAATATTGATACAAGAGACATTAGACTTTACCACAGACATTAAACGTTACCACAGACAATATCATCATTATCCATTCTATTCTGGCGTAGAATAGGGCAGGGTTCTTCAAAGTATACATCAAAACCTCTTCTGTGTCTAATAAAAAAGAAATCCACTAATAATTCAGTTCAGGGGGTTAAGTTCACATAAAAAGCACACATCAATTACTACACACAAGGCAGCAGCTGTAGTTGTAGGGGGGTGGTTGGACTTACTTGGGTTAGGAGGGGGCCCGCGGTGGCTTCCCCTGGGCTGGTGAGTTACAGGTAAGTCTGCCTCCTCATCTCTTCTGCTGCGTCTGCTCCCTTCCCTCGCTTCCCTTCCCTCGCGGTCTCTGCAGTGAAGGAAAGGGACGGTGACGCTTAATACAGAAAGAAAAGTTGATTTATTTCCTTCTTCATTTCTTTCTCCCTTGCTTTTATATAGTTTTTCTTTTCTTTTTTACATATTTCTTTTTCTTTCTTTTTTCTCCTTCCTTTACTTTTAGGTTTTTAGGTCGTTTTGATTTTTTTTCTTTTTTGGTCTTATTTGAGTTGATTGTCGTGACTAGATGAGAGAGAGAGAGAGAGAGAGAGAGAGAGAGAGAGAGAGAGAGAGCTTACCCCCTGATATCACCGTCCCTATCTGAGTCCCTGACGGAAGACCTCGCCACCTCCTCCTGCGGCAGTCCTTCCTGTTCTAGAGCGTACTTGTTGAAGAGCACCGCCACCCGCCCGTCATCCTGCAACACAGAGGAGGAAAGAGAGGTCAGGTAAGGAAGACAAGAACTCACTCTTATTCTCAAACACTTCCATTCTTCACTTCTGCTATTTCAAAGGGCTTTATTCAATTTGAGATAAGAAAGACAAGAAGAGAGAAATGAAAGAAGGAGAGGGAGGTGAGATAAGGAAGACAGGAAGATAGAAATGAAAGAAGAGAGGTAGATGAGATAAGAAAGACAAGAAGAGAGAAATGAAAGAAGGAAAGAGGTGAGATAAGAAAGATAGGAAGATATTAGTGAAAGAATGAAGAGAGATAATAAAGAGAAAGAAACAAAAATAGGTGAAACAAAGAAACACAGATGAGATAGGAAACATAGAAAAGACAACGAGAGACAAGGAAAGATGAGACACAAATCAATAAAAATAAAAATACAGCAATACAGATAATAATGACAATAATAACAACCTCTTTAGCGGGCGGGGTAAGATAGTCAGATCCCCGTGAGTTCTGGGAGGCCCTCGTGTGGCTGTGTTCCGAAGGGCGGTGACTCCCTAGCGTGCGCATATCAGCCTCGACCATATCGTCCTCCATCCTGGGAATAGAACAGCACAGCGTGATAGGATGAACAGTGCCAAGAGTCATTAGTGAATAAAAGATGATAGTTAATTTGTTTTATTATTGTTGCTAAACTACTACTACTACTACTACTACTACTACTACTACTACTACTACTACTACTACTACTACTACTACTACTATTGCTGCTGCTGCTGCTGCTGCTCTTTTTCTGTAGCAGCAGCAGTAGTAGTAGTAGTAGTAGTAGTAGTAGTAGTAGTAGTAGTAGTAGTAGTAGTAACAACAAAAATACCCCAAACATAAAATAAAATCTCTCTCTCTCTCTCTCTCTCTCTCTCTCTCTCTCTCTCTCTCTCTCTCTCTCTCTCTCTCTCTCTCTCTCTCTCTCTCATACTCACTTATAGTCAGGGTCGGAGTAGGAGGAAGTGTAGAAAGCAGAATCACTAAGGTGGGAGTCAGCTGATTTCTCCGACGCCCTTTTTGATCTCCTGAAGGAAGAGGTGCGTGTCCTTGAGCCTCCTGAAGTGCTGGGGTACCTGAGGGCATTGGGGAGGCGTTACCATAGGAGCGGAGGGGATAGAGACAAGGCAAGGGAGATAATAGATAGGATGAATGAATGACAGGAAGAAGTCGAGGAAGAGAGAATGGGAGGATATAAAGTAAAGGAGGAGGAAGATGCTGAAGATGAGACACAAGAAGGAAGAGGGAGGCTTGGAAAAATGGCTGGGAGAGAAAGGGAAAGGAACATATGCAGAAAAAGAAAAGGAGAAAAAGACAACAGAAAAATACAAGAAAAGAAAAAGCACGAAAGCAAAACATCCACTAGAGTAGAAAAAAATAAGAAAAAAGACATGAGAAAAAAAAACATGAAAAACAAAAGTCATATGTAGAAAAAGTTGAAACTGTGAAAAAGGAAAAAAGAAAAAGCACAAGAAAGAAAAAAAACGAAAGCAACCTTCTGGAAGATCGTGTTGACCTTCCTCTCCGCCTCTTCTTGGGTCTCTTGGTGCAGGCGTAACAGCAGACCTTCCAGTAGAGAAACCTGAAGGAGTGCGCCATGCCGTCCCCGATGTTGGCCAGACACAGCATCATGAGAGGCACTCCTGGGATGGCGTAGAAGATCGTGACCACCTTGCCCCAGTCCGTCTTAGGGGCAATGTGGCCGTAACCTGACGAAGATACTGACGGTGAGATGCAAGAAGGAAGGGGGACGCTGGGAAAAATGGCTGCAAGAGAAAGGGAAAGGAAAATATACAGGAAAAGAAGAAAAGAGAGGAAAAAGGATCTTGACTACCTTGCCCCAGTCCGTCTTAGGGGCAATGTGGCCGTAACCTGACGAAGAAACTGACGGTGAGATGCAAGAAGGAAGAGGGAGAGAGAGAGAGAGAGAGAGAGAGAGAGAGAGAGAGAGAGAGAGAGAGAGAGAGAGAGAGAATGAGGAACACACACACACACACACACACACACCGCGTAGTATACTAGTGGTTAGCACGCTCGGCTCACAACCGAGAGGGCCCGGGTTCGAGTCCCGGGCGCGGCGAGGCAAGTGGGCAAGCCTCTTAATGTGTGTTTAGTCACCCACACAGCAGCAGCAACAGTAGGTACGGGATGTAACTCGAGGGGTTGTGGCCTCGCTGTCCCGGTGTGTACAGTAGTGTGTGATGTGGTTTCAGCCCTACCCGAAGATCGGTCTATGAGCTCTGAGCTCGCTCCGTAGGGAAAAAGCTGGCTGGGTGACCTGCAGGCGACCGCGACAGTGAATTACACACACATACACACACACACACACACACACACACACAATGAGACAAACACACAAACAATCAGAGAAGGACAAACTAATTATACAACGTAAGGTTTCCACTTCACATTATTCTTCCCTTTCGTAACCAAACCCTCCCTTACTCAAACCAACAAACACGAAGCAAACACAACAAAATAAAACACCATTAACAAAAACACAAATAAAAACTTCAAGGAATTACCCAATATCACTAACAATATCACCTGGAAACACCTGCAGCTTGGAGACACTCAGGTAACACCCAAATATTAACTTCCTGAGGATATACACTTACTACCTTAATCATTCCTACATCAGCCAGCCTCTTGTCACCACCCATCCTTTGTGTTCCTCGGTTCCTCTAGTGTTGAGCTGTGGTATTGACAAGCAAGGCACACTCTCTCCAGTAGCTCACATCATGAATGTGTATCAGTTCAGCGCAGTAGAGGCCAGTAAAAGGTTGCTGGTATGTATGATCAGTGTCTTACTTTTTTTTTAGTAGATCTTTCATAGATTTTCATGGACTTTCTTTTCCTACTCTGGTTTAGAGATTATGATATTAGAAAGGACTCGATATGTTTTACTGCTTCTGTATATAATGGTTTTATTTTTTTCTCTATAGACAACACGGCTTTCTTTTCTCTCATTTTTTTTCTGGGTTAATATAAGTTTAGAAATCATAACGTAGAGACTTGATGTGTTTTATTGTTCTGTACATAATCGCTTTCAAGGGTATTTTCTTTTTATGAACAACGCAGTTTTTCTTTTCTCTCTTTTTTTTGGGGGGTTAATACAGGTTTAGATTTCATAAAATAAGAGTGTCGATATACCTTACTGTTTTTGTATAAGCTTTCGTACATTTATTTTATAGGTAAGACGGTTTTCTTTTGTCTCTTTTTCTCTGAGTTAATACAAGTTTAGAAATCACAACATCAGAAAAGATTAGATATGTCTTACTGTTTCTCTATATTAGAATATCTTTCATACATTTCACTTTATAGACAACACGCTTTTCTTTTCTCTCTTTTTCTTCTCTGATTTCATACAAGTTTAGAAATCATAACGTAAGAAAAGACTCGCTGTGTTTCATTGTCTCTCTGTATAATCACTTTCAGACATTTTTCCTTATAGACAACTCGGGTTTCTTTTCTCTCTTTTTTCTGAGTTAGAAATCGTAACATGAGAATAGACTTGGTGTGATTTACTGTTTCTGTTGTATCTATTACGTTAACAGTTCAGAAATCATAGGAGCGTAAAAATACAAGAGATTCAGCAAGAAGTCATCAAGCAGTCCCTTTTTTTTCTTTTTCTTTAATGTAAGGACGGAGTTGGGACACAAAAAAGTGTCAAAAATCCCACCAAGGTACATGCATGTTCATACTTATTTCCACTTGTCATCCGGTCTATCAATTTATCTCATCTTCTTTTAAGGGTTTCTAAACTCTAACGATACGATTAATGACTCTTTTATTCTATTGAAAAAAAAAAACGAAGTTCAGCACATACTAAATTAATTAAACTCACTGAAATAAAAACAAATTAAAAGATGGAAAAAAGATACTTCCTTTTGAATGATCTAATCCTTCTTTAAAACATTCCTACACCCGAACAACATGAGGAGTGAATCTCTTCCAGTGTATTGAAAAAAAAAAAATCCATAAAATCCAACACGTACGAAATCAATTAAACTCAATGAAGAAAAGGAAAAAAAATACTTCCGTTTAAATTTGACCAATCTTCTTTAAAACCTTCCTCAACTCTAACAATCTGAGTACTGAATCACACTATTGAAAAAAACATGCATAAAATCCAACACGTACTAAATTAATTAAACTCAATGAAACCAAAAGAAAGATAAAAAAAAGAAGAAGAAGAAGAAGAAAACGATAACTTCCTCTTAAACTCCGACAATGAAATAATGGGGATTGAAAATGACAAGTGAAAGACTCGACGCAAGGAAGAGGAACAGCAAGACAGCGAGGCGGTATTCGGGGCTTTGCGGTACCTGGCAATGCTGAATGATATTATATGTAACGCGGCGGTGAGGGCTGAGATACACGCACACCTCATTCACCTGACCGTGTGCTAACCAGTGTGTGTCTCTCTCTGTCTCGTGCCTTGTGTTGTGCTGTCAGATTCTAAAGGTAAAGTGCGTGTGTGTGTGTGTGTGTGTGTGTGTGTGTGTGTGTGTGTGTGTGTGTGTGAGTGGTTCATATTCTTAAACAATTATGTGCTTCACCTCTATCTCAAAAGGCATTATTCAAATCGACACGAGTTTTTAAGAGGTTTTAATAGTTGTAGAGGTAGAATGATAAGATTTCTACATTATTAACCGGAGAAACACTGTTGAAAGCACCGCTAATCATCTCTGGCCTTGGAAAATAGTCGTGGTGAGAGAGCTAAGTGTTTCTGAATACCGATCTGTGTGTGTGTGTGTGTGTGTGTGTGTGTGTGTGTGTGTGTGTGTGTGTGTATCTTAGGGCATGAGAATTAAGTGGTTCTTTTCTTCTTTCTTTGGTTTCTGTCTTCCTTCTTTTCTTACTTCTTGTTTCTTCGGTTCAAGCATTCGTTTTTTCCCTTTCCTTTATTTTCCTCTCTCTTTTCCTTCATTATTTGCTTCCTTCTCTTTGTCGTTCCTTCATTTTTTCTTTTTTTTTATACATTCGTTCGTTTTCTCTCTTCCTCTCCTTCCTTCTCTTTTCTCTTTTTTCCGTTTCTTCTATTTTTTCTTCTTTCCTTTCATTCAGTCGTTCGTTTATCCCTTCCCTTTTTTCTCTTCTTACTACTAAAATATTTTCTTTGAGTTTGGTTTGGTTTAGTAATCCTTTCCTCCTTTCATTCCTTTCGTTCCTCACTTCCTTTCCAATTATAGAACTCTACCCTCTACTTTTCTACTTCCTTTTTTTTCCTCACTCTGCTTTTAACTTTTTTTTAATTCTGTTCCTTCATCACGCCATCTATGGATCACTCTGATACTTGTTCTTGTTGACCTTGCATTCCTTCCTTCCCTTCCCTTCCCTTCCCTTCCCTTCCCTTCCCTACCTTGGCACATTACCTTTCATCTCTGGGCCCCTTACCGTTTTCTATCTCATTTCATTTATGACCCATAAGACCCATAAGTGTCTGTTTTCTATGAGAGAGAGAGAGAGAGAGAGAGAGAGAGAGAGAGAGAGAGAGAGAGAGAGAGAGAGAGAGAGAGAGAGAGAGAGAGAGAGAGAGGGGGGGGGGGGGGAGGGGGGGAGTGTGAGTAGAGTAGACATTGCACGAAAAGAAGAAAAAGGAAGGAAAGAAATAAACAAAGGAAGACAGAAAGAAGAAAGGAAGAACAAAAATAAAGAATAAACATAGACGGAGATAATAAAAGATAGAAGGAAATAAAAGGGAAAAAAAAAGAGTAGAGATTGAAAGAAACGAATTTGCGACAATGAAAAAGATAAAAAAAACAAAGATAAGACAAAATTAGCCTAACACTTTCTTTTCTTCTTTCAGGTCAAAATGAAGATAGTCTTGTTTGTGTGTCTTGTTGCCGTGGCTTCCTGCAGCTTGGTAAGTAGAGCGTAGGCAAAGTTATACAAGTTACCCCCCCCCCCCCCAGTGGAGTGGAGTGAGTTTGATCATTCCACTGAGTTGTAATCAAAACACTGACCCGGATTCCAATCACACTTCTCTTCATTCATTTCTTTCTGTCCTTCTTTTCTTACTTCCCTTTTTCTTATGTTCGTTTATTTTTCCCCTTTGTTCTCTATTTCCTTCTCTCGTTTCTTTCTTTATTTGCTTCCTCTCCGTCTTTCTTTTATTTTTCCCTCTTTTTCTAAATTTCCTTCTCTCGTTTCCTTCTTTATTTGCTTCCTCTCCGTCTTTCTTTTATTTTTCCCCTTTTTTCTATATCCTTCTCTCGTTTCTTTCTTTATTTGCTTCCTCTGTCTTTCTTTTATTTTTCCCCTTTTTTCTATATCCTTCTCTCGTTTCTTTCTTTATTCGCTTCCTCTCTGTCTTTCTTTTATTTTCCCTTCTTTTTGTATTACCATTACTGGCTTTATCAGGTTTGGTTGGAAGTTCCTGGGGTTTTCAAGAACGACTTCATGATTTTAGTGATAAATTTGGGGATTTCAAGATGTTTTTTTTAATGCTTCTAGTGATGTTATTGGTGCTTTTGTTTCTAGTGATGTTACTGGTGTTTTTTTTATGATTCTAATGATGTATTGGGGGTTTTCAAAGATGTTTTTGGTGGTTCTGTTGATAAATTTGGCGCTTTCAACAGTGTTTGTATGTTTCCAGTAAAAGTTGAACAAGTTTTAATGTAAGTTACCACTCTAACAAGAATTCTGCATCGTCACGGAGAGAGAGAGAGAGAGAGAGAGAGAGAGAGAGAGAGAGAGAGAGAGAGAGAGAGAGAGAGAGAGAGAGAGAGAGAGAGGGGGGAGAGTGAGGGAG
>CM035175.1:8036845-8041914 GCA_020233015.1 Callinectes sapidus | reverse complement strand
CTCTCTCTCCTACACACACACACACACACACACACACACACACACACGCACACACACACACACACACACACACGCACACAGACATACACACACACACACACACACACACACACACACACACACACACACAATGCGGAAGTCGAATTTTTGGTGTCCTCGGCGACTGTTTGGGCGAGGGTCACTGAGGCGGCTTGTGATATAATGAGCCTTAAAGCCTTCCTACCCTTGCAGCGTCTTCCTCCTCTTCCTCCTCCTCCTCCTATTTTTCCTCCTCCTCCTCTTCCTTCTCCTCGTTCTCTTGCTCTTTTGTCCACGTCCTCCTTCGGTCACAAACAGGCTAAGAGCTTCGTACTCCTCACCAAGTTAACTTCTTCCCCATAACGATCGATTTATTGATATTTTTTTCCTTCAATTCCCATGTGTAATGATGGTGAATACTTGGTTAACCTCTTGCTTTCTTCTCTTCTATGCATCAGTCTTCTGCTCTGCCGGACATTGTCACCTTGGTAAAAGCGTAGGTTTTCATGATTCTGTTATATCATAAACCGGTATTAAGGTTGGTGTTTTGCTCTCAATTTGTGTAAGAAGCACTTTTGTGAGTAATGAATAATCTGAATGCGAGTCTGAATCTATTAATACGAGTTGGAGAAAATTGTTTTGGATTGAATGAGAGCATGTGAAAGGTCTGGTGGACTGATATCTCTTCTAAATATTTGGAAGAACAAGATGATATTTTGAGATTTTAATGTTCCTACGTTGCTCTTTAGCAGATACGAGAATTTTTGATTGAGGAGATAATAAGCAAAGAGCAGTAAAAGTGAGACAAGTTAGTCAGTTTCCTTATAATATGTAGCGATTTGAAAATATTAATTGAAAACAGCAATTCACAGAGCAACCATCGCCAAATTGATATTCAAATACCAAAGGGAAAACAGATAGATTCGACATTAGACAGTATTACATTTAGAATCTCGTCCCATTGCCCCACATGTGAAAAGGAAGGAATTCAGTTTGTTTTTTTTCTGCATGAGGTGACCTTTTTGACGCGTAAAAAATCGACAACAAAAAATCGAACACAACACAGAAAGCAAAATGAAACTCAAATGAACGATTCACTTTTCCTGTAGTCCAGGAATAGAAATCATATATATAAAAAAAAAATCATTGCAAGTATATAATCTTAACCATACCGTCAAAGCGTTCATGTCGTACATATGTGTTTAGAAATACTTTCGTTATTCTAATATTTCAGTTGGTAATAGTAGAATATACAAAAAATGTAAAATATGTAGTAGACCAACATATCTGTGAAATAGAATGAAATCTAGTGAATCTGGCAACATACAACTTGAGTTTGGGTCCTCTCCTAAATAGAACATGTCGTAACCTAAACTAACGCTACCTAACATTATTCAACCTAATCATAACCTTTGTTATTGAAGAATGGAGACATGACCTGACCTAAATCAACCTAACCAAATTGAATTTACAAACCATAATACTAAAGAAATAGAAACTTTACCTAATTCAATCTTAATACACCCAGCATTGATACAATTACCACTTATAAAACCCTTCTTACTCACTCACGAACTCAATGACTCACTATCTTACTATTTTCATAACACACCAAACCTAACCAAACTGAACTAGAAACTATATCGCTGAAGAAAGTGGAACTTTGACTAATCTAATCTTTGATACACCTAATTCTGATACAATTACCACTTATAAACCTTTCTCACTTACTCACCCACCGAATTACTCACTGTCTTTCTATTCACCCAACAAACCCACACAATACCACACACCATTACGTTTCCCAGCGCGGTTCATTCGGTACAAACAGCCTTTCTCTCTGAACTCCAAGTAATAAAATCATATAATGAGTTTAATTATATTTTGGCAGAGCAAACAACATACAGCGCCTGGGGAATGAAGGATGGTGGTGGTGGGTGGAGTGGTGGAGTGGTGGAGTGGTGGGTTGGTGGATGGAGGGGTGAAAGATTTATGGAGTACATGCCAGAGTCTGTTCTTTTTCTCTCCTCTCGTTTTATTCACACAAAGAGAGGTGAACCGAATGGTAAAGTTACGAAGGGAAAAATCCACCAGTTAATTGCCGCTCCACACAATACACAGTACCAGATTTACTATGAACTCAGCTGTTTCCACTGAGAGAGATGCGAGTGGAAGATATTTTTACTTTTTTTTTGTCTGTCTCTCTTCCCTTCAGGCTTTTTTTTTTTTTTTTTGCATTATTTACTTTTTCATTTTCCCTTTACAGTTATATCCAACTTTAGGGTATTTTCTCCCTCCATTTGCACATTTCTCCTCACCTAGTCATTCTCTGTTGTAAATTCTGCAATCCGTGGCATTTCCTCCTTAATATATTCTCCCTTTCGGGTATTTCCACTCTCCATATTTTCCTTTTAATAATTCCTGTTTTTACACATTTTCCCCCTTAATATATTTTCTTAATCTATCTTCCCCTCTCCTCTTTGCATATTTCCCATTTTCCCTCTCAACGTTTTCCTTAATATGTTCCCTCTTCAGGCATTTTTATCTTACCAATATTGCCCTTTTCTTCCTTCATGATTGTTGAACCATAAGCTGATTATCAGACACTCAGAGTGGTAAATGATTAGATTTTAGTCAAAAGGAAGCCTTGTAAAAAATAGTAGATATATTTTCAAATTAAAAATGTGGTTGAATAAAAATAAATCTTTAAATATTTAGTAAACTGTTTCTTAAAAGATAGTTGTCGTCTCTATTTTTATCTATTTGATAACGAATATTGTTATTGAGTCTCCAATGTTAAGAGTGGTGTGGGAGGTTAAAAATAAACTTCAAGGTTCTAGTACACCATATTTTAGGCACGTTTTAATCAAGAACTGCCACGTATAGGAATGACAACTTCCTAAAACATTCTTCATGCTGTTATACTCTTATGTTCTTCACCTGATACAGTGTGACTGACTATATCATACGTGAGGGAAAATATGAAAAGGCAAATGTCAGAGATTAGTGATTGTCAAAGGAAAATGATAGCAGACCACAACATGAACTTCCCCCGACACCCAACACAAGTCTCACAAAACGCTCACAACACCCTCTAAATCTTCCTTCCACTGTCTTACGTGACTCTTGTTATGTATTTACCACACCACATTTTATTCACCCCTAAACCATTTGTGACATTTCCCACCCTAAGTCACTCGTATGATATCAAACAAGGATCCCACCAACGCTTGAGCTGCGCCCCTGCAGTGTATGGATTAGCTGCATGTACAGAACGACGCTTAAAGCAACACAAAAGTGGAGTTTAATGCTTTTGAATTAATCAGATCCTCTCTCGGTGAGTCTCCACTTCTCTTAATCCCATTGCTAATGCTTCACCCGCTTGCTGTCTCTTCGTTCTGGTTGTGATGGGTGTGATCGGTAAAAGATGTGCGTTTGATGGATAAAGGTTTGTTTTGTCTTTGATAGGTAATAGCTGTAATGATTCCGAAGGGTAATAGCTGTGACTGATCTATTTATCTACTTGTTTATTCTGATAGGTAGTAGCTGTGATGGTTATAATGGTGGCGATGTATATATCAGATAACTGTTGTGATAATTGGGACGAGTAATAACTTTATTGAGTAATAGTTATGAATGCTGTAATGATGTGATAATTTAAGGGACTAAGATGACTGTGAAATCTATTAAGTAAACCCTTCAGTACTGGGACACATTTTCATATTTATCCTGCTTATCATATGACGATTTCAAACAGCTTCAGAAACTCATGTGGGGATTAAAATAGTACTGATTATTTCCACTTATCTTTTGACCTCTATAGACCCTTTCTGATATCCATATAATCGTCTAATGACACCCAAGACTCGTGATAAAAATATGTCCCAGTACTGAAGAGGTTAAGGCTATAGTGTCTTGATGATGGTAATGCTGTGAAAGAATACGAACCCTGTAATGTGAACAATGTAATGAAGGTTCCTCGTAGGTTCATTAGTGTACTCTTGTTCCTTTCCCTGTTCTTCTCCAATTTACTCCCTCATGCCCTCCACGTCCATCGTATACACTCTGACCGGCATATTACGAAAAAAAAAAAAAAACTAGAAAGAAAAACTGAACACTTTTACATTTTCTGTTTCATTAATTAGATATTTTTTTTGTTAGATATTATCATGGAGAGAAAATGTATTAATACGGTCCGGTTTTAATTGAACGTCGTGTACTATTTGTGAAGCAACACTAATGAATTACTGTACCAAAGTTTATACTACTCATTTGATGCAGTAGCTTTGAATATGCCGGAAGAATATTAGAATTGTTCTCATTGTCGAGTATTTTAAGAGGAGGAAAATTGGTATTCAGATCCGCATCGTGAAATAAAATCTATATACATGTTATTTCGAAGACAAAGGAGAAATATGAACGTACACTTAATTCAGGAACATGTCGAGATGAGGAAAATGTAGCGAGAGTTTAGTCTTTTGAAAATTATACGAGTAGGCATGTTCCTGTTCATCTCCTCCATGTCATTCAAAGATTATAAAGACAATAATACTGAAGTCGCTCTCACCCTCGATTATTTTCACAATATAGAAAAAATAAGCCCCTTCGTCTTTTCTTAAATTTCAAGTGTGCCTTTCTTCTTAAAGTATCACTGTGCTTCCTTTTTTATCCCTTAAAAGTTAATGTATTTCTTTTCTTCTCTCTCTCTAGTGTCCCTTTTTTTTTAAGTATCACTGTGCCTTCTTCCTGTCCTTTAAAATGTTAATGTATTCCTTTTTTTTCTCTCTAGTGTCCGCTTCTTTTAAAACATCAATGTGCCCTATTTCTTGTCCCTTAAAAGTTAACGTGATCCTTTTCTCATTTTTATTTCTCTAGTTTTTTTTTTTTTTTATTAAATATCGCTCTGCCCTCATTTCTTTCCCTTAAAAATGAACACGTCCCTTTTTTCTCCTATTTTTTTTTCTTTCTAGTGCCCTTTTCTTTTCAAATATCACAGTGCCCTCTTTTCCGTCTCTTGAAAGATAATGTGTCCCATTTCTCTCTCTCTCTCT
>CM035175.1:8031845-8034345 GCA_020233015.1 Callinectes sapidus | reverse complement strand
GAATATAATTAAGAGAATTAAATAAACGGCAAGGAAAATTAAACCTGCATACCATTGTACGGTAACAAACGACCCTGCACTGACACACAAACATACACACAAACACACACACACACACACACACACACACACACACAGTATTATCTGCGGCTCCCTGATTCGCTTTATATCAGATTACAATGGCCCCACTCACATCATCCCTCTCTCTAGGTTTCCTGTTCTAATCTCAGACGTAAAATAATAACACAACTCTTCTATCCATCCCTAACCAGATTAAAACCATCGAGTTCTCATTTCTCTCTCTCTCTCTCTCTCTCTCTCTCTCTCTCTCTCTCGTCTGGACTAAAGGACCTCAAATTAACATAGACGTCTCCACTGGTTTCGTGACCCTTTCAAGTGCCCTCATGGGTTAGATGATTTAATTAAAAACGAGACGGACTGGTAACAAACTCAACTGTTGACGTTCGCTGACTCCACACCAAGAGAGAGATTACCATTTTTTTTTTTCCTCTTCCTCTCTCTCTGCCAGACGACACTATTAAGGCGGGTCACGTAGGGCGGCATTGGCTGGGCTGGACTGCAAGGAAAGAGGGGGCGAGGTCTTAAGCCAGACGTCCTTGAGTGTCTACTGTTGCTGCCTGGGTACAGGAAGAGAGGAAGAAAGGAAGGGAAGAAAAGAGGTCGATCTGCGAGTGAGTATTGTGTTGTTATTGCCGTGATTATTATAATTGACGGTAATCAACACGCAGACCGGTATAAGAAATCTTTTGTACTTAAGAGTATTGTATTTTTCAATGATCTAATGCAAAATAGTTAGTGTGAATAATCTCATGATTATATGTAATGGTGATCATTTCCTGCACCTTTTGTATGCTATATTGTTATATAAACCTGTATAATATCCCTTTTTCTCAACTTTTTAATAATTATCTTCGACATGGAGCCCCAGCAAAAATTAGATTAAGTTCATAAACCATGCTATGTTGCAAATTGAGAGTAAAGTTATCTATCGATCTATCTATCCATCTATCTATCTATCTATCCATCTGTCTGGGATGACTAAATATTTCCTCAACACTTTTCCCCTAACACCTTCAGAAGCTTTTATTTTTACGTCACTGTTGCAATGTGATGGTTTTCAATAAGTGGTGGCGAGAGTGATAATGTTGAAGCATCACGCTGAAATAATACTGAAACTTCACTGATAATGTTTAAGCTACAACAATAACAAGAACGGCAACAACGACGACGAAAACGAGGACAAAGAAATAGAAAAGAATAATTTTGAAAGATTTGCTGATAAGTGGGATTCAAACCCACAACCCAGAAAGAAACCTTGTAGTGTGTGTGATAACTGGTTCTCTACCAACCGAGGAACCAACACTCATTAATAATACACAGTGTAATTAGCTCTACAAAATTCTCTCCACGATGAAATAGGAAGGAAACCCATTTTTGACATATTATTAACATTACGTGGAGGCAGAGCTTCGTCTATGTGGATTTCACAAGTAAAGACTTTTTATTTTCCTTATAGTCGTTCCCGTGACAGGAATTCTGCGTGTAACATATACCAGCAGGAGAGACAAGAGCCAATCACGTGGGCGCACTACACAAAGCACCTGACACCGGAGACGGCACACACCAGCTGCTTCTCTCCCAAGTCTATACACTGAAGAAAACAGCCGAATCATAACATGGGCAAGCGGGACATACAATAGCTAATCAAGGTCACAAACTACACAAACTGTCTGACAAACGAGTCGCGTATAATATATTAGTTACTTCTTTCTTTGTCCCGTACACTCCAAAGGAAAGAACACCAGAAATATGATACTAATAAATACTTAGGCTTCACCCTTGTTTTTCTCAGCACCACAATCCACTCATCTTTCATACAATTAACATTCACAGGAAAGCAAACAAACACAGAAGGACTGCAGCTGCGTCGCCGAAGTGCTGACAGGTACAAGACGCTGGAGGAAAACATCGAAGGTTTGAGGACAACGAAAAGGAGAAAAAAATGAATTGAGAGATAACCGAGGCGTGACGAGAGGCAGGATGGTGAGGGAAGCAGAGGAGGGTAGGAGGCCAGCAGAAGACAAAGGACAGGATCAAGGTCATGCAGAGCGAGATGAGGAGGAAAGTGGTGCTGGCCTTTCTCTGGCAGCGGCTCAGCAGGGACGCAGGGACCGAGGCAAGCATGTCAAGGATGTGCTCAGGAATGACGGTGGCTCGTATTCTTAAACATTTTCTTCTTCCTACATAAAGATTATTTTCAAAGGTCACAGGAAAGATCAGTTGAATGGTTGTTTTTCCTCCCAATGAAAATGGTGAATCTTTGTTAAACTGTCAGCAGAATTGTGAAAACACTCTTCATAATCAGCTAACTCATTATAATAGTCGTTTAGATAGATGAATATATAATTTGAAAACGTTGGCAGAGACGTTCGTTTCAATATGAACGACAATAAAAGACTTTATATATATATATATATAT